>JAQNDB010000476.1:42356-82229 GCA_029204045.2 Tillandsia leiboldiana | reverse complement strand
CTCCCACAGGTTAGCACATGAGTTTACGATGTCTGCAATGTGTATAGGAGGTACGTGAAAGATTCATTTTTGCCGATGAAAATAGCGTCAAATTGCTCGTAAGGGGCCCCATTGCCGCTTTTGAATCTTAACGAGGTGATTCTCATGTGTACCTGAAGAAACATCCCAGATTTCTTTCGCAGTCTCACATGTCGAGACGCGAGAGAATTCAGTTTGAGATAAGGCATTAAAAATAGCATTAATCCCATGCCATTGTAAGAAGATGAACTAACTCTTCCTTGGTCCCCTTCGACCTAGGTTTGATGGTGCGAACATCAGCAATAATTTCAGTTGGATAGACCATCCTAATTCAATTGATGGCCACACCCGTTCATCCGATGGAAATTAAAAAGGCTTTCTCCGTATCTCTCCAGTACGCATAATTGTTCCATCAAAGAATGGGGGTCTGTTGATGTTTCCACCTTCAACCATTGTTTACAACCCTATTCCCACTTGATACCACTTGTTGGGTTTATATGAAGAAGGATCTAAATAGGAGAAAAAATACCTAGGGGGGTGAATAGGTGAAACAATAAACACTCAAAAAATTATTGCGCAATTAAAAACCCAATGCGGAAATATAAATGAACACGCAGATTTTTTACGTGGAAAACTCCAAACCGGAGTAAAAAATCACGGGACCGATAACACGGTGAAATCCACTAGAATTAAACACGTACAAGGTGATATACCGTACTCACAGACGATTCAACCTTTTCCATACGCTCCTAGTTGATCTTCTCCGCTCGCCTCCGCAACGCTCTCGAATCCACGTCTGCGTCCAACGCCGAATCCACGGCGTCCAACGTCGAGTCCACGACGTCTGACCGAATCCACGGTCTTCACCCAGTAGCACGCTTCGAATCCACGAACGTACCTCGCTCCGAATCCACGAGAGCGGTTGCACCTTGAATCCACAAGCCACGCGAGTCCACGCGCCGATTTTGGGGTAAATCGTTGTTTTTTGGGTGGTGATGATCCGCTGAATACTTAGATCAAAGAAGATAGGAAATACCATCTAAGTATTCATTAGTTTGATTCAACTCAAGATGTGAGTATGAAAACCTAGAATCAAATAATCAATATAGATGAAGAAACATAGAGTAATATCTAATGATTTCCTTTCTTCTCTATATGTGGATCTTAGGCGTATAAAAGATGACGCGCTTGTATGTGGATTTAAGGCTTATCTAGATTAACCCTAGAAAAAGAATCATAGGGTCTATTTATAGGTTTGAAACCCTAGGAAGAAGATAAGGATCAAAAAATGTCGTTTCTGGAAATTTTACGACGGCGATCCGGATCGGATTAGTGTGATCCGGATCGTCGTAACGAGTCAGGCAATTCCAGAGAAACAGGGTTCGGGATCCGGATTGTAATGCACGATCCGGATCGTTCATGTATTCAGCAAATTCCCATGTTCGGGATCCGGATCGAAATGACTATGATCCGGATCGGATTTGCCAATGAACAAGCACCCTTCGGGATCCGGATCGGACTATCTGATCCGGATCCTGAACATGTCCCATGTCCAGTTCTTGATTTTTATGCGATAAAAAATTCTTCCAAGTGTTTCTCCACTACAAGAAGTATTCGGATCACCAAAAATATTTAGTTAAACTTACCTGATCCTTTTGAATTCTTCTTTCTTGAGATTGAGGTATATGATCCAAACTTCATTCATCTTCAATCTTCAAGACTTAACACTTTCACGAAATGCGCCAAAACAAAATCCGTAACAGACCGAGTTGTGTGCCTATGGATGCAGAGATCCGAGAGCAGATCTTGAGGGAGGCCCACTATACACCTTATACCATTCATCCTGGTGGGACTAAGATGTATAGGGACCTTAAGGCACAGTTTTGCTGGAATGGGATGAAAAGAGACATTGGGAGATTTGTAGCACACTGTCTAACTTGTCAGCAAGTAAAGGCTGAACATCGTGTACCTGCTGGCAAGTTGCAGAGTCTCCCAATCCATGAATGGAAATGGGAACATGTTACGATAGATTTTGTCACAGGTTTGCCGAGAGCGCAGACGGGGGCGGATGGTATCTGGGTAGTCGTGGACAGACTTACCAATCCGCCCCCACTTTTTACCGGTTCAGATGACTTGGCCGATGGAGCGACTAGCACAGGTGTACTTGGCGGAGGTAGTTAGATTGCATGGGGTACCCGTTTCCATCGTATCAGATAGAGACCCAAGGTTTGTCTCGCATTTCTGGAGGAGTTTACAGACAGCCTTGGGGACGCAGCTCCGATTTAGTACAGCATTCCACCCACAGACCGATGGGCAGTCAGAGCGCACTATTCAGACCCTCGAGGATATGTTGAGAGCATGCGTTCTGGACTTTGGAGGAGGATGGTACCGACACTTGGGATTAGTTGAGTTTGCGTACAACAACAGCTATCAAGCGAGCATCCAGATGGCTCCGTTTGAAGCGTTGTATGGACGCAAATGTCGGTCACCCCTATATTGGAGTGACGGGGTGAGAAAAAGACTTTGGGTCCTGATCTACTATTAGAGGCAGAGGAAAAGGTCAGATTGGTACGACGACATCTCGAGACCGCCCAGAGTCGACAGAAGAGTTATGCTGATACTCGACGACGAGACTTAGAGTTTCAGGTGGGTGACCATGTTTTCTGAAAGTCTCGCCCTCGAAGGGGATTCGGAGATTTGGTATTCGTGGGAAACTGAGCCCCCGTTATATTGGACCTTTCGAGGTGTTGGAGCGCTTAGGGCCAGTTGCCTACAAGCTTGCACTTCCTCCCAGGCTTTCAGGTGTTCACGATGTTTTTCATGTGTCGACTCTGAGGAGGTATGTTCATGACCCGTCCCACATCATCGATTTCACCCCTCTGGAGGTTGCTGAGGACCTGAGCTATGTTGAGCGGCCGTTGAGGATCTTGGACCGTGAGGTTAGGGAGTTGCGCAGTCGGGCCATCCCTTATGTGAAGATCCTCTGGAGTAGTCATGATGAGCGCGAGGCTACCTGGGAGCTGGAGTCAGCGATGATGGATGCTTACCCCTACTTGTTCGAGGCCCCTGCTTGAGGTATGACTTTGTTTCGAGAGATGAAACTTTTCTTGTAGGGGAGGATGTAGTGTTCTGATTTTTCCCATGCAACTTTCCAACGAATCCACTGTGTAGAACACCTAGTGTTGGTGTGTCTGGCCCATGGTGCATCAAAGGGGTGCCACAGATGGACCTTGTGAGACTTTGTTAGCTGATTTGGCATTCGGCTATATTTGTCGAATTTTAGAAAATGTTTTGGGCCAATCTGAGGTTGGATTTGGATTCAGCGCGGAAAAAACGCTTGATAACGGCTATTTGCTTGTTAAATTTGGAGTCCGGATGACCAAAAACGGGCTTCCGGAAGTTTTCGGGAATTTTTGGTGCATGGGAGGTGATCGTGGACCGGCCTGAGCCACGTGGCGGCCTGTCTGGCCGGCTCACGCAGCTCGTTCCACGGGGGATGCGGGTTGGTGCATGGACCGCGCGGGCGGGCCACGTGGCGCGCGCGTAGTGGATGGCACACGCGGCGCGGCTCAGTGATTTTGCGCGGCATGCGTGGACCAGGTGCATGACACGTGGCGGCATGGTACTGGCTGGCTCAGGAAGTCGCAGTCCACGGTGGAGGCGCCTCGGTACGGAGCGCACTGTGGTGCTGTCGGCGCTGTCGGGGCACTCGAGTGCGGGCCACGCGTCGGCCCGCCATTGGCGGGCCGTACCGACCCCCGCTGACCGGCGGGGGACGCGTGGCGCGCAGCGAGACCTTTGCACTGCTGTTCCCTGTTGTAGGGCGACGTGGGGCACCAGGGAGATTCGGGCGCGTTGGACTGGGAGTATGCGACCGGATTTTCGGGCGCAATGCGCCCGAAAATGCGCCCGAAAAACCGGCCAACAGCACTTTGGGCTGGGCTATAAATAGGGTCCTTAGTGTTTCTTTTGGCTCTTCTGGGTCTTTTCTTCAGAGAGTTCTTCAGAGAAATTTTCCCCTCTCAGTGCACGATCCTTTGGAGGACTTTGAGGATTTTTCGGAGGCACGCATCCGAGGTTCACGATTTTACGGCGCGGCGCAACGCTCGTTCTCCGGCGACCCGTCTCGCCCCTCTCAGTGTTTGGACTCCCCCGGCTCACCCCGACATCCGATTTCGCCGATTCTTGCGCCGTTGGACTCATGACAGGTAGGACTTCAACTCCTGTGTTTTGAGCTTCCTCGTTTTCCGTGGTGATCTCGGAGTTTTCTGAGCACCCATTTGACCCATTTTTCTTCGCGGACTTTTGGACAGCACCGCGGTGTTCTTGCCGTATCTTTTCGCTCAGACGTCGGATCGAGGCGATTCAAAAGGCATTTTTCATCTACACTTCGCACGGAGTCTACTGGATTTTTCTCGGATTTTTCTGGATTTTGCACAAGGGTGAGAATCTCCTTTTTCTGTGGTTCTTTGTTACAGAAATTTGGTACAGTTTGGATTGGGGTGTTTCCCTTGCCGGATTTTTATCTCAGCGTAGGAAACTCCGATTTGGGCGTGCAGGTACTCGTTTCGACGGGTTGTCGCGAGGATCGCGATAGTATTTTTCTTGGTTTTTCTGGGCAATTTTCGCAGGTAAAAATTAGAGAATTTGGACTGTGGTATTAAGGGACAGATTTTGGGAAATTGTGAATGAATAGCTTATGTACTTTCCTTTGGGGTATTTTGTACAGATTGGTGGTGAGTATTTGGACTGAGCTTGGGTTCGCTTTTGGGAACTTGGATTAGCGCTCGAGGTGGGTGATGTTGTGAACCTTCTACTTATGATCTGTCACTAGACCTATGGAATGCTCTTGATCATGTTGTTAGTAAAACTGTGAAATGGACCTAGCATGCTTGTATGAGATCGTGGTTGCTTTGTTAATATTTGCATTGTCAGAAAACTACAAGTTAGTAGGTTGTGTTTCCATGCTTTAGATATGTAGTATAATACTTGAAATCATGCTAAATCCATAACATGTTGAATGTCTTAATGAAAGTTGGGATATGCGGTTAGAATACTTAAAATGGTTTCATCAAGAAAAAAGGACTTTTGCATGCTTGAATGGTCACCTAGATAGGCCACCTTTTTCTGCTACACTATCATGCTGGAATTGACTTAGGAGAAACCATGTTTCATTCTTTCTCCAGTCACTTAGACATAGGGGATAGTATGCTCTGATTAGAGCAGGGACTGGGATAGTGTAGTCAGCTTTGGGATTTTGGGACAAGCAGGTTTGAGGACAGGGTACTCGCGGCAACCGCAGATTTCGGGCGGTTGACCGGACTGTTATTAGTGTATCAGATTTGGGGATAGGGGACCGGGACTTCTTTAGTAGATGGGTTGTTCCCACTTAAGTAGAGTCTTGGTCCAGTCCGACTATGTCGGGTTACTTGTGACCGTGCCGGTCAGGAGCCGGTCTATCGCAGTACTTGAGACCGTGCCGGTCAGGAGCGGTCTGTTGCAGTACTTATGACCGTGCCGGTCAGGAGCCGGTCTGTTGCCTCGGGGATGGGACCGTGTCGGTCAGGAACCGGTCTGCATCCCGCAGCGGAGATGTGAGTTAGTGGGCATAGTAGGCAATACCGGTGTTCAACCGGTGTCTAGATTGGGTTACCCAGGCAGGCATATGTATACTCTGATGTATGCATTTAGCTTATTACTTGAGAGGCATCTTACTGATAGCTTGTATCAGTTGTTATACGTATAGCACACCACCTTGTTTTATCTCTCGCGCCTCTTGTAGTCCTAGTGGGCAGGTCTGTGGTAGAGGTTTACCCACTAGGGGAGGCTATTGTTTTTACAATAGTTTTGACCCCCACTTTTTCCCTTTTCTTGTCCCTTTGTTTTGCAGAGTCATCTACTGGAGTTGCGGGACCCTCTTCCTAGGATCGAGGTAAGAGGATCGCTGATTAGATAGCTGCTACCCCGAGCTCGAGTTTAGTAGTTTTGTTGTATCCCCTGTACACTCAGACGGTTGTATTTTTTTATTTTTGGGTCTGGCTGCGGCCAGCTGGTGTATTCATTCGTGAGCTGGGAGAGACACATGTATATTCTTGAGAGATTATTGTACTTTTATTTCCAGCATTTGTCTGAGATGTACTAGTTTCAGTTTAGCTCTGTTTTATGCTCCAGTATTATTTCTTTATATCTGAGCAGGTTACCAGCGCTTCGTGTACACGGGAAATACCGTGTGCACGGCGGATCTGTGGACGGGCCGGGTTCTGGTTTACACCCGGGGCGTGACAGGCGGTCTGTCGTGCACCGGGGGCGAGGTTGATCTTCACGTGTGAAGAGAAAAAAAAAATTATAATACACGTTTTTTTCGCTTACACAAAGACCTCCGGGGCGTGACAGATTATATGGTATCAGAGAAAAAAACAACCATAACCATAGTAGTCTGAGATCCACATCCACAGTGTATGATGCCACAAGCAAATTGGGACACGAGATAACCAAGGTATAGGTGCGGTAGTACGTGAGAGTACGGGGAAACGGGGTTTAATATAAGTGCGTTGTAAGTCAAGGTGCTAGGGTGATAATATTAGGGTTAACGCGGCTTCTTTGTTTACAGCGGACAACGACCAGGATTCGGCCACCGAGCGCTAACTCTCTTAAATGGACAGGATGGATCCCGCAGCCGCGGCCAATCGCTTACTCCGAAAACCAGCTACGTGACGTAGCGGGGCAACTATTAACTCTCACTGAGCGCCTATGCCTACTGACTCGAGACTTCGAGGGTATCGACCGCACTCAGCGAGACGCCAGGGACGACGCCTATCGGGAATGCCGCCGCCAGGTTACCCCACGTTCCAAGAGGCGGTCGGCCTGGCCATGCAGGCTGAGCGGGATCTCGCCGAGGCACGAGCTCGGCAGGGTCACCCCGGTTACCGTTGGGGACAAAGATTTCACCACCCCGGTCCGACGAGGGGCCCTCCCAGGACAAAAGGGCGCCCAAACGCCCAAGGACAGAATGGAATGCGGGGCAAACAACAAAGAGGGGACCCGAACCACAACGGAACGTGCGTCATATGCGACGGTGCACTCCAACTTATGAGATGCCCCTGGAGGGACGACCACTGCTTCAAGTGCGGCAAGCCGGGTCACTCACGCTTCTCGTGCCCCCGGAAGCCGGCTGTCACTAGACCCCCGGCGCCGCGACGGGACGAAACAAAGAAAACCGCTACCCCCACCCCTCGAGGGGGCCCCAATCCAGAGAGCCGGGCAAATCAACGCCGAAGGAAGCGCGGAAGGACGAGCGAGCGCCATCGGGAAGCTCGGAATCGCAACAGGAACCTGCGTTATCTGGGGAGTGCACACCCAGCGACAAGATGCCTTTGGAGGTGTTACGGCTTTTGTGTTGGCATATTTCGTGAGTTGAGTCGGAGTCTGAAGTGATCAAGTTATCAATCAGTAATTGAAGACTCAGAGAAGATTCAACAAGATCTCAAGTTGACACTCAGTGTTTTTGAGTCTTGAAGATTGAAGTTGAAGAATTATGGATCATATACATCAATCTTAAAGAAAATGGATTCGGATTGATCAGGTACGTTTAACTAAATAATTTTGGTGATCCGAATACATTTGTGTAGTTTAGAAACACTTGGATAAGTTTTCATTGCTTAAAAATCAAAATCTGGACAAATTGGATGTTCAGAGTCCAGTTCAGAATTTCTGATCCTGAACCGATCCGGATCAGAATTCCGATCCGGATCAGAATTCCGATCCGGATCCCGAACCTTGATTTTTCAGGAATTGCTGAAAAAAGACGACAGTCAGGATCGTCGTGCGAGAAAAATTCTGTTAAGTCAGTTTTTGATGCTTATCTCTTTCCAAATGTTTCTAAACTATAAATAGACACTTAGGGTTTCTCAAGAACTACCGATTAATTTATAAAACACTTGAGAGCAACCCTAGAGGCTAGGTTTTTATCGTTCTTCTTTATAGCCTCTTTTAGGTCAATTCGACGGTTCTTCCAAGATCTATCTTTTGTCGAATTGATCTAGTCTTTGCTTAGAGATTCTTCTACGGTTCCTCAATGATAATCTAAGCAAAGGATCACCATCGAAACTTTTATCAAGTTTGCGTCGTGGATTCGACGTAGCATCGTGGATTCGATGTGTTGAAGGCGTTTCGTGGATTCGAAACGTGTGCTCGTGGATTCGAGTGGCGTTCGTGGATTCGAACGTGTGCAGTGGACGTGCAATCGGTGAGCGCAAGGTCCGAAGAAGTTGAAGGAGGGGTTTGAGTCCGTGGAGTCGGTAATCACCTTGTTATTCTTCTTTTCTTAGTGGATTGTTATTGCGTGTTGGTCCCGTGGTTTTTCTCCTGGATTGGAGTTTCCACGTATATCTCGGTGTGCTATTTTATTTTTCGCATTGGTTTTTATTTTGCACTGAGATTGGTTTTATAAGTATTACACCTATTCACCCCCCCTCTAGTTGTTTGATAGTACCTATTTAGATCTTGGGGATCCAAAAACCAACAATTGGTATCAGAGCGAGTTTTAGGTTTATCTATCATGTTGGGTAGAAGTGGTAATTTATAGACCTCCTCTTTTGATGGGACTAATTATGCTTATTGGAAAGTGCGGATGAGAGATTTTCTCATCGCAATTGATGAGCGGGTATGGCAATCAATGGAATACGGTTGGGTGCATCCTGTTGAGGAAGTAGGAAATTCTACTACCCCCCAAACACCGCGCTCTAGATGGTCCCAAGAGGAATTCGAAAGTTCTTCTTACCATGGGAAAGGGTATGAACGCTTTTATTATTCTCTTTCCTCAGCTGAGTTCACACGAATTTCCGGCGTGTGAAACCGCAAAGGGAAATTTGGGATATTCTCAAAATTGCACATGAGGGTACTAATCTAGTAAAATTCAAAAGCTCCAGATGCTTACAAGTCAATTTGACTCTATTCATATGGATGAGCATGAATTGTTTACAGATTATTACACTAGACTTCAAGATGTGATCAATACTTGTGCTAATTTAGGAGAAAAAATCCCGGAGTCGAGAATTGTAAGAAAGATACTTCGGACTCTTCCGGAACGGTTTAGGGCAAAGGTTACCGCCATTGAACCGTTAGTCATCCGGATGAGATGAGAGTAGAGGAATTAGTAGGTTCTTTGCAAACTTATGAAATGACTTTTCCTACTAATCAAGTTTCTTCCAAGTCTTCTTCTAAGCTTACAGGTATTGCATTCAAATCAACAAAGGAAGAAGATAGCGAATCAAGTTCCGACGATGAAATCTATTTTGCCGATTTTGAAGAATAATGGCGCGGATCGTAAAGAAATTTGTCGGAAATTCTGGAAGAATCGAACGATGGACCTTCATCCTCGAAACCACTAAAGGATCATCGGGTTCTAAATCCTCTTACCTCAAAAGCCTCTGCAAAACCTTCTAACGGAAAAAGATGAATTCGTAGGGGAAATTCAATGTATAGATGCAAAGGCTACGACCAATATTTCAAGGATTGTCCTTCTCCGAAATCAATATAAAGAAGCCTTTGCAAGCGAAAACTTGGGACGATTATACTTCTAATGAATCGACCTCAAGTAACGAGGAAAAAGTCGTTTGCCTTACATGCCTCTCATATTCCCTCTGTAATATTTGTTTATCATCTTTAATCACTGACTCTATTCCTTTGATTTTGCATGAAACATCAACATCCGGTGGAGAGTCATCAAGTGAGGGGGAGTCGGCGAAGAAGAACTCGTTGAGGCATATCAACAACTTCTTACGGAATCAAAGAAGATGGCCAAACATATTAAGAAGTTGAGGAAGCAACGACTTGAGATTCAAGACGAGAATCATGCTTTAAAGATTCAACCTTCATGATCTCGAGGAGGAACGAGAGCTTTTATTGGATAATAATAAAATCCTCCAAGAAAAGATAATCAATCGGAAATGGTCGGTAATTCCCACATTAACAAGATTGATTTTCTAGAAAAGCAGTTTGAGGAAATTCATGTCACCAACCAGGCTTTGACCAAGCAAGTTCATCAACTCAAATCCGACATACAAAGGCTTTTCAACCGGTTTCAAAAACCTTGACGGTATGTCTGGATTAGGTCAAACAAGCAGGTTTAGTTTGGTATTTAAAAAGAACCAAACTGTGAAGGCTTCAAGTTCCACAACTAAATTGAAAGGAATAACTTGTCACCAATGTGGACTTGAAGGACACCTTGATGAAGACGGTGCCCGAAAAAGAGAAAGAAGAATTCTTCGGCAACTTCATCTACGGAGCGAACTCAACGGAATCAAAAGACACATCAAGTTAAAGGAGTTCACTCAACCCACCAAAGGTCCGAGCCACACATCAATCATACAAGTGGATCATTGCGAGGCAAAGACCTAAGGTTGACCAACAGTCAAAGCTATCATCTCCCGGCCAACCGAATCAAGACAACCCAAATCCGACGATTTTGGATTCGGAAAGGTGATATCTTTTCTTGTCTTAAGTTCTAAATAGCTTATGACTGTATGTAATGCTTTGATTGGTTTTCCTTTAATATTTTTTTCTGAATCTCTGCATTACATGTTTTCAATGCTCTTCGTTTTTATGTTTTGTTTTTGAACAAAAGGGTTTTAACGAACGAGTGCATTGAATAAAAGGGTATCACTGTCAATCACATCCAATTTAATTTTATATGAATTATCAACTTTACTCTATAATCATAATTCTTAAAGATACTTCATTATAAGAGTTTTTGATAATTATATTCATCAAATTTTAGTAATCATGTGTGATCTTTAGATGATTATTCTATCTCGGTTGTGTGAGTTCTTTGTGATAAAATGATACAACCGATTGACTAAAATTTGGGATTTAATTCTTTCACATAAGAGATTGTATTTTCGTACAAGGGTAATGAAAAGAATTGCAAAAGATGTGCAAAGAGTTACATCCGAAAGGAGTGTGAAAACTACCACCACATGTTGGAAAGAGCTGCCACCCCCGGTCGTCCGGTCTGTGTGTGAAGCTACCACATGTTTTGATGCTTGAAAAATATTTTTTTTTAAATTTTTAGTTGAAGCATTCGGAGATTCATATTCAAAGTTCATATTTTGAACAATCTCCTGGTTGGTATAAGGTGGGATAGTTAAAAGATGCTCAAAGAGCCACCCTTAGGTATTTTAATGCATATCTCAATCTAAAAGGGTAAAATTCAAAATTGATGTCATTTGGAAATCTCTGTAAGTCATCTTTGTAAATCCGTTACATCTTGATAGACTTTGGATCTCAAGATTATTTTTGATGACTTGTGTTTGACGTATATAATATAAAAAACGATTTATAATGTTTTATCTTTGTTTTCATGATTTCGGAGTAAATTTTTTTAATTTTTGTAAAATTAATTGGATTGAATGACATCTATGTGATCTCATATTATTTTCAAGCACTTAAATTGTTTTCTTGATGGAATACAAATCGGTAATTCAAATATTTCAAAATCTGGATTTGTTTTCAAGAAATTATTTGATTTTTTGCTTTCGAGTACCGGTACGCAATCTGTGTTTTTGTTATATACCGGAACTGAGCTTTTATCTCTCTTTCTCTATGAACTAATGTTGTTAGTGATTTCTTTTTGCCTATATTCACTGTTTGACAATTTGTAATAAAAAGGGGGAGAACAGAAATAGGGGGAGAACAGAGATAGGGGGAGAATAGAGATGCTCAAGAAAGGGGGAGATAAAGAAAAGAGATGATGAAAAAGGAGCCGAAAAACAAAAAGAACCAAAAGGACGAATCAAATGTAGGATTCCATTTCTAACGACTAAACGTTTGATTTTGTTTGGAGTTTTTGTTTTGCATGATATACATCACTTTAAGACTCCAAGTCCTAAGTCATAGAGTTTGTTCTAAGACTGGTTCAAATGTAATTTTTGTTTATTGGATCTTTCACGCAAAGAAAATCAATGTTTTGGTGATAACATTGAGTTTCGATTTTTTGGTTTAAGATGAGTGTCTTGAGCGTTTTATGTATTTTTGGGTTTTGTCACGAAATTGCCAAAGGGGGAGATTGTTACGGCTTTTTGTGTTGGCATATTTCGTGAGTTGAGTCGGAGTTTTGAAGTGATCAAATTGTCAATCAGTAATTGAAGACTCAGAGAAGATTCAACAAGATCTCAAGTTGACACTCAGTGTTTTTGAGTCTTGAAGATTGAAGTTGAAGAATTGTGGATCATATACATCAATCTTAAAGAAAATGGATTCGGATTGATCAGGTACGTTTAACTAAATAATTTTAGTGATCCGAATACATTTGTGTAGTTTAGAAACACTTGGATAAGTTTTCATTGCTTAAAAATCAAAATCTGGACAAATCGGATGTTCAGAGTCCAGTTCAAAATTTCTGATCCTGAACCGATCCGGATCAGAATTCCGATCCGGATCCCGAACCTTGTTTTTTTAGGAATTGCTGAAAAAAGACGACAGTCAGGATCGCCGTAAATCCGATCCGGATCGTCGTGCGGGAAAAATTCTGTTAAGTCAGTTTTTGATGCTTATCTCTTTCCAAAGGTTTCTAAACTATAAATAGACACTTAGGGTTTCTCAAGAACTACCGATTAATTTTATAAAACACTTGAGAGCAACCCTAGAGGCTAGGTTTTTATCATTCTTCTTTATAGCCTCTTTTAGGTCAATTCGACGGTTCTTCCAAGATCTATCTTTTGTCGAATTGATCTAGTCTTTGCTTAGAGATTCCTTCTACGGTTTCTCAATGATAATCTAAGCAAAGGATCACCATCGAAACTTTTATCAAGTTTGCGTCGTGGATTCGACGTAGCATCGTGGATTCGATGTGTTGAAGGCGTTTCGTGGATTCGAAACGTGTGCTCGTGGATTCGAGTGGCGTTCGTGGATTCGAACGTGTGCAGTGGACGTGCAATCGGTGAGCGCAAGGTCCGAAGAAGTTGAAGGAGGGGTTTGAGTCCGTGGAGTCGGTAATCACCTTGTTATTCTTCTTTTCTTAGTGGATTGTTATTGCGTGTTGGTCCCGTGGTTTTTCTCCTGGATTGGAGTTTCCACGTATATCTCGGTGTGCTATTTTTATTTTCCGCATTGGTTTTTATTTTGCACTGAGATTGGTTTTATAAGTATTACACCTATTCACCCCCCCCTCTAGTTGTTTGATAGTACCTATTTAGATCTTTGGGGATCCAAAAACCAACAGGAGGTACTATTACTGTGATCTTTGTGGTGCGCCGGACCACACCCGTGCCTCCTGCCCTCAGGGGATAACCCTTACCCCCGCCACACCGCAGCCGGGAGAACCAGAGAGTGCTGCAGCCCCCGCTCAACCAAAGGACTTACCCGGTGACCAGCACTCCGCAGACTCTCCAGACACCAAGCCCCTACCTCAACACGCTGTACGACGCTGGCCGGAGGGTTGTGGGCGTACTCCCCGATTTGCCACAGTGGGAGACGTGATGTCTCAGAACCAGTGATAACAGGTAACGGATGTTTCTTTTTCCTTCTGTTTAGGAGCACCGGTTACACCTAAGCTTATTACCCTCGTCCGACACTCTCTCTCTCCCCTTGTCTTTTCCCTCCCCTATTCCCGGACACGCCTAGTGCGGATTAGGGAAGGAATCCTTAAGTACTAGGCGAAACCTCCCCGGCATATGCGCGCGGGCGGGTTTCAGAGTATAGGAGACCCTAGTGTACTTAGTGAGACCTGTTAGTGGTCACGTGAGGAATAGATGGGCCCCACCCCTCTACCCAGCGATTAAGGACCCAAGAGATCGTTTGGTCGCGTGGGTCCATAATCTAGGTTAGGCACGACATCCCAGTTGTAAGGGATTTTCCGGAGGTATTTCCGGCGGAACTCCCTGGGATGCTGCCCGAACGAGAAGTTGACTTCCCTATTGAACTACTCCCGGGCACCAAGCCCATCACCAAGGAACCGTACAGGATGGCCTTCGCTGAGTTGAAAGAACTCAAGGCACAGCTGGAGGACCTTTTGGACAAAGGTTTTATCAGACCAAGCGCGTCACCATGGGGCGTGCCCGTCCTGTTCGTGAGGAAGAAGGACGGAAGCCTCCTGTTGTGCATAGATTACCGGGAAATAAACAAGGCCACCATTAAGAACAAGTACCCCCTGCCAAGGATCGACGACCTATTCGACCAACTGCAAGGGGCAACGGTGTTTTCGAAGATTGATCTGCAGTCAGGCTATCACCAGCTCAGGGTTAAAGGGGAGGACGTCCCCAAGACGGCCTTCCGGACTCGCTATGGCCACTACGAATTTACAGTGATGCCTTTCGGGCTCACTAACGCCCCGGCAGTATTCATGGACATGATGAATAGGGTGTTCAAACCCTTCCTGGATTTATTCGTGGTGGTCTTCATCCACGATATCCTCATCTATTCCCATACAGATGAGGAACATGAAGAATATCTGCGCACAGTCCTCCAGACCTTACGGGAACAGAAACTCTACGCCAAACTCAAAAAGTGTGAGTTTTGGCTCTGTAATGTGGATTTCTTGGGGCACGTAGTCTCGGCGTCCGGAGTCGCGGTGGACCCAAGGAAGATAGACTCGGTGACGGACTGGCCCCGACCGACAACGGCGACTGAGGTTCGAAGCTTCCTGGGATTAGCCGGGTATTACCGGCGCTTCGTGGAGGGCTTCTCTAAGATAGCCACCCCCTTGAATCGTTTAACTCGAAAGGGGGAGAAGTTTATTTGGACGAATCAGTGCCAGAGGAGTTTCGAGGAGCTCAAGGATAGATTGACGCGGGCCCCGATTCTCGCCTTACCAGAACCGGGGGTGGATTATGAAGTATTTTGCGATGCATCGTGAAACGGATTGGGAGGAGTGCTTATGCAACGGGGAAGGGTTATAGCCTATGCGTCAAGGCAACTCAAGGATTATGAGCGGAATTACCCCGTGCATGATTTGGAGCTCGCAGCGGTGGTGTTCGTCCTCAAGCTATGGAGACATTACTTGTATGGAGCACACTGCAACGTGTACTCTGATCATAAGAGTCTCAAGTACCTCTTCACCCAAAAGGAGCTAAACTTGCGACAAAGGCGGTGGCTCGAGCTACTGAAAGACTACGACATGACGATCCACTATCATCCGGGAAAAGCGAATGTGGTAGCCGACGCCTTGAGTCGCAAGGGGCAGGCTGAGGAAGCAGGCGTAGATGCTATCACCCAGCAAGAACGTCTGATTGCGGAATTTTCGCAGTTAAGACTGGAAGTGGTACCGGCGGGTACGGTCGCACAACTTCTGACTCTAGTGGTCAAGCCCACCCTGCTGGACAGGATTCTTGAGGGGCAATCGACCGATGACCAATTTCAACTGGTGCGAGGCAGGATAACCGCCGACCAGGAGGGCGATTTCGCAGTAAGCTCTGATGGCACGATACGGTTTCGAGGACGAATCTGTGTGCCGGATCTACCGGAGCTCAAAGAGAAAATTCTGAGGGAGGCGCATACCGCTCCTTATGTGGCGCACCCCGGGGGAACGAAGATGTACAAGGACGTTAAACAGACCTTCTGGTTGCCCAAGATGAAGGAAGATGTGACTCGATTTGTGGCACACTGCCTGGTATGCCAACGAGTGAAGGTCGAGCATCAGCGACCAGCAGGAAAGTTGCAACCACTACCGGTGCCCGAATGGAAGTGGGAAAGGATTACCATGGATTTTGTGACCGGTTTCCCGAGATCGCCACAAGGACACGACGCGATATGGGTCATTGTGGACCGTTTGACGAAATCGGCCCACTTTCTGGCCATACACACAACGTGGACTCGGGAACGACTGGCACAAACGTACATCAATGAGATAGTAAGGTTTCATGGGGTACCGACATCTATTACGTCGGATAGAGACATGCGATTCGTGTCAAATTTTTGGCTGAGCCTGCAACAAGCGATGGGAACCAAGTTGCATTTTAGTACGGCGTTTCACCCGCAGACCGACGGGCAATCAGAGCGGGTGATTCAGATTGTGGAAGACATGCTTCGAGCGTGCGTTTTGGACTTGGGCGAAGGGTGGTCGCGATACCTACCCCTCGTGGAGTTCGCCTACAACAACAGCTATCAAGCCAGTATCCAGATGCCACCATACGAGGCTCTGTATGGGCGCCGCTGTCGGTCTCCAATATGCTGGGATGACTTGGGTGAGCGTAAGTTTTTGGGCCCAGATTTGGTGGAGGAGACCGAGGCGAAGGTGCGATTGATCAGACAAAGACTACTGACCGCCCAGAGCAGACAGAAAAGTTACGCGGACAAGAGACGACGAGACTTAGAGTTCATGGTAGGTGAGCATGTATTGCTCCGAGTTTCACCATCCAAAGGGAACCGACATTTCGGCCTCAAAGGAAAGTTAAGTCCGAGGTACGTGGGACCATTCGAGATCCTTGAACGCGTGGGTCCAGTGGCGTACCGGTTAGCCTTGCCACCGAACCTCGAACGAGTCCACAACGTGTTCCACGTCTCAATGCTCCGGAAGTACCTCGCTGACCCCTCTCATGCCTTGGATGCTTCCACCATCGAGTTGCGTGAGGATTTGAGCATCGAGGAGACGCCGGTGCGGATTTTGGCAAGAGAAGACAAGAGGTTGCGTAATCGAACTATTCCCTACGTAAAGGTCCAGTGGAGCAACCACGAAGAACGCGAAGCGACATGGGAACTGGAATCGAGGATGAGGGAATGCTTTCCCGGGTTGTTTGGTGAGGTTTGTACTTAAGTTTCGGGGACGAAACTTTTTATAAAGTGTGAGTTGTGTAGTGATTCGGCTTTTACGACTAATTGTAACTCACATGTTATTTAATTATGCCCTTAAGTGAATAAAATTATTTAACGTTCGGAACTCGGTCAGTGTGTGGTGCGGGTATCTTTCCGTCGAAGGGCTCGAAAAACGAAGACCGATGGCGCGGTCGGATCGGGAATCCGATGTACGGATCTCCCGGAATGGGGTTCTTAAGACCGCGATGACTTAAGGCGTGCATCGAAATCCGCGTAAAATATCCGGCATGTTTGTTAGGGGAATTTGGATATTCCTGTGATTAATTAATTAAGGAATTAATTAATCGGTTACGTGAAATTAAATTTGGGGTTTTTATTTCCTATGATTAATTAAATTTGGGAAATTAATTAATCGGCAACTAGGATTTAAAAGGGGTTGAATTAATACGTACAAAGGAAACCCTAGCCGAAAAGAAAGAACGCGAAAGAGAAAGAAAAAGAAAAAGACGGAACCCTAGCCGAAGGAAAGAAAGGAGAAAATGAAGGAAACGAAGGAGTCCGATCACCCCGAACAACGAGCCGGAGACAAGAGCGTGATCGGACGACTTCCCCGTGGTTTAATCCGGTGAGTGAATCCTCGTTGTGGTTTTTCGGGATTTTCTTTTACGTTCTTTTGTTTAGGGTTTCGGTTGTCTCCGTCATCTCCGCCACCGCCGCCGTCGTTGCGCAAGTTAGGGCACGACACGGGCGGCGGAGACGCGCGATGCCGCTAGGGCATCGCGCGGGCGGCAACAACGGGAGCCGCGCGGGCACCGCGCGGGCGCCGGGCGGATCGTACCCGCGCGGGCACCGCGCGGGCACCGCTCGGACCGCACCCGCGCGGTCTGTGACGCCCCACTTTCCAGGGGGTCACCCATCCTAGAACTACTCTAGCTCTAGCACGCTTAACTCTCATGTTCCTCTTGGATCTTGCTACCATCCAAAATGCTATAGCCGGGTTAGAGATTTAGTCCTATTATATCATTTATATAGAGGACTAATCCAAATTCCGGGGGTGTTACATTCTTCCCCCCTTTAAGACCTGACGTCCACGTCAGGCTCAAGCACACTCACAAGCACCAGGCGATGTGAGACTCGTCTCGCTAGCCTTAGCCGACCTTGTAAGGAGCTGCACTCCACTCACAACGGTCATTAGCCGGGGAGCCTCGCTCTACCCGCTATATAACCCTGGCTCAGCCGAGACTCATCTCGCATTTTCGGCTGGTGAATGGCTCTGATACCAACTGTGATGCCCCACTTCCCAGGGGGTCACCCATCCTAGAACTACTCTAGCTCTAGCACGCTTAACTCTCATGTTCCTCTCGGATCTTGCTACCATCCAAAATGCTATAGCCGGGTTAGAGATTTAGTCCTATTATATCATTTATATAGAGGACTAATCCAAATTCCGGGGGTGTTACACGGTCACCGAGCGGGTGCCGTGCGGACCACACCCGCGCGGGCGCTGCCCGCGGAGGACCGCCGCATGGGTTCAGTCGGCTGCGCGGGGGGGGGGAATCCGTCGACCGACGGGCTTGACGGTTTCCTTGGGTTTCCGTCGGACGGGTAATGTCGGGCTTTCGTTTTGTAGAGTTAATGCGTGGTTCTGATTTTGGTTACCCTTATGGACTCTTCTTAGGTCCAGATACGCAACGGGAGTGTGCGAAAGATCCGGGTGCTTCGATTCCCTCGCAACCAGGTGGGTACCCTTGCTATAAGTGCAACGAGTGCAGTAAGTGCACCATATCATCGTAAAAGGCTCATTAACTTGTCTAATAAAGTAGATGGACCATTATACCTTCGCATGAATACTTTTATCTAATAACTGTGGCGGCTGCGGTCGCGGGGCTTATCACACGCCGACACCGGCAATTTCGGTTTTGGATGCTGCACGTACACAGGCAGATTGGCCTCCGCATGGGTGTACTTTTCCGGAGAAGTGGTCCGAGTGACCCGTGTGCCCCACGTGTATGGGGTGGGGACCTCTTCACGATAGCTACGGAGCCGCACTAGCTCCGTGAAGGGATTAAAAGCATCATGGGGGTAATGTGACTGTGCACGAGGGGAGACTTCCGTCTCTCCGACAGGTACTCTGGGGATGGAGCCCAGCTTATTTTGTGACAGGGTTTTAGCGAAAGGTTCCGGTATAATCGGTTTGTTTTTGATTCAACGTTAATTGTTAAGACATCTACTTTATTTGTCACTGACTTTACCCACTCCGTGACAGGTTTGACTAGGGACAATAGTCGGGATGGTGGTGAGACTGCGTCGAGAGGACCGTAGCCGTAGGAGGCTTTTTACTCGTTGCACCTTGGTTTTATCTCAGTTCTTTCTTAACTACTGTTAGTTTAATTTGCATCTGTGGATCATATTAGTTATAGTTAGCACTGTGGATTGGATGTACTATTACGGTTTAGACATACTTTTGTGATTTCGGGCGCGGCATGTCTTTATCATCATAAAAATGATTGCGAAAACGTTTTCAAAAGCAGAGTGCCGGGTGGGCACAGATTTGTAAACCTCTGGCTTTATCCTTTTCAAACGATGTCGCCGCTCTCTTGTTGGATGCGTAATTGTTTTAAAAATTGGGTGTTGGGTGGACACCGTTTGCAAAACCGTAGGTAATTACTTCTCCTGCTCTATGTTTGATGACGGCTGTGTGGTTGATGGATGGTATTGTAAATGGGACGCCGTGCATATACAAAGGAGACTCTGTCCGATTGCAGAGTGAATTTGTATATGTGGCAGTCTGTCGTGCACCGGGGGCGAGGTTGATCTTCACGCGTGAAGAGAAAAAAAATATATAATACACGTTTTTCCGCTTACACAAAGACCTCCCGGGGCGTGACACGCCCCGCGCGGCACGCGCCGCGGCCGCCGCGCGGGCATGGCCCCGTGCGGCATGCGACGCCGCCGCCGCGCGGGCACCCGCCCCGCGCGGCACGCGCCGTGGCCGCCGCGCGGGCATGGCCCCGCGCGGCATGCGACGCCACCGCCGCGCGGGCACCCACCCCGCGCGGCACGCGCCGCTGCCGCCGCGCGGGCATGGCCCCGCGCGGCATGCGACGCCGCCGCCGCGCGGGCACCCGCCCCGCGCGGCGCGCGCCGTGGCCGCCGCGCGGCATGCGACGACGCCGCCGCGCGGGCACCCGCCCCGCGTGTCACGAGCCGCCGCGCGGGCATGGCCCCGCGCGGCATGCGATGCCGCCGCCGCGCGAGCACCCGCCCCGCGCGGCATGCGATGCCGCCGCCGCGCGGGCACCCGCCCCTCGCGGCACGCGCTGCGGCCGCCGCGCGGGCATGGCGCCGCGCGGCGTGCGATGCCGCCGCCGCGCGGGCACCCGCCCCGCGCGGCACGCGCCGCCGCCGCGCGGGCATGGCCCCGCGCGGCATGCGACGCCGCCGCCGCGCGGGCACTCGCCCCGCGCGGCGTTTACCCTAGCCGCGGCCACGTGGGGAGATCGATCCCGCGCAGCTCTAGCCGCGGCCGCGCGGGCACCGTCCCCGCGCGGCGTGCATTACGGTCGCGCGGCGACGCCTTAGGGCTTGGCGGAGGCAACCTTCTGCACTTCAATATGTTTATCTTTGATGTACTCTCTGATCTTGTGATACCGCCGCTCAATATGTTTGGATTTCTGATGAGATCTCGGCTCCTTAGCTAATGCTACGGCGCCATTATTATCACAATATAGTGGCAGGGGATCCCTACTAGAGGGAACCACGCCAAGCTCAGTGATAAATTTCTTGATCCAAACAGCTTCCTTGGCAGCTTGAGATGCAGCGATGTACTCCGCCTCCATAGTAGAATCAGCAATCGTCTCTTGTTTAGAACTCTTCCGAACTATTGACCCTCCATTGCAAATAAATAGATACCCAGACGTAGACTTTCTATCGTCTATATCAGACATAAAGTCTGAATCTGTATAGCCATTAATTTTGAGTTCTCCAACTCCAAGAACCAAGAACGTATCCTTTGTTCTTCTCAAGTACTTAAGGATATTCTTTACCTCTACCCAATGCTCTTCGCCTGGGTTCGACTGATATCGACTAGTGACGCTCACAGCTTGTGCTATATCAGGTCGAGTACATAGCATTGCATACATTAAACTCCCTATTGCGGAAGCATACGGGATCCTGCTCATGCGACTTCTCTCTTCAGGTGTCTTAGGAGACATAGTCTTAGAGATGTGAATTCCATGTCTTAGAGGTACCATACCCCTTTTGGAATTCTCCATGCTGAACCTTTTCAACACTTCATCTATGTACATAGCTTGCGATAAACCAAGCAACTTCTTAGGTCTATCCCGATAGACCTTTATCCCTAGGATATAAGATGCTTCTCCAAGGTCTTTCATAGAAAACTCTTTGGATAACCATAACTTCACTGATGTTAACATAGGAATGTCATTCCCAATTAGGAGTATGTCATCCACGTACAATATGAGGAAGGTAACAGCACTCCCACTAACCTTTTTATACACACACGACTCTTCCTCATTTCTGATGAAATCGAACGATTCGACTGCATCATTGAAACGAGTGTTCCAACTCCGAGAAGCTTGCTTCCACCCATAAATGGATCGTTGAAGCTTGCACACTTTATGACTTCTATCTTTGGTAGTGAAACCCAAAGGCTGCTCCATATAGATTTCTTCTTCAAGATATCCATTCAGAAAAGCAGTTTTTACATCCATTTGCCAGATCTCGTAGTCATAATGTGCAACAATAGCAAGCAGAGTTCTGATAGATTTAAGCATGGCTACAGGTGAAAAGGTATCCTGATAGTCAATGTCTTCGCGTTGACTATAACCTTTTGCTACCAGCCTAGCTTTATAGGTCTCTACCTTTCCATCAGAACCAATCTTTCTCTTGAAGATCCATTTGCATCCAACGGGTACAATACCTTCTGGTGGATCAACGTCCAAACTTGATTGGAGTACATTGAGTCTATTTCAGACTTCATAGCTTCCAACCATTTATCGGAGTCGATGTCTGATATCGCCTCGCTATAAGTCTTAGGATCATCTCTATGATCCTTGTCTCCCACTAGGAACATTTCCTCCATGTCCTCTATAAATAATCCCATGTATCTATCAGGAGGATGAGAGATTCTACTAGACTTGCGAGGTGGCAGTGTAATCTTTGGTATCACAGAGTTATCAGGAAGGGCTCTTGGAATGCTCGATCCTAAAGAGACTTTCTCCTCTAGTTCTATTTTTCTCCCATTGCCTCCTGCTAAAATAAATTCATTTTCAAGAAAGAAGGCATGACGGCTCACAATCACATTATGACTTTCTGGGAGATAAAAATTGTATCCAAGTGATTCCTTGGGATAACCAATGAATCTTCCCTTGACTGATCTGCTTTCCAATTTGTCCGTCTTTAATTTCTTAATATAAGCCGGACACCCCCAAGTCTTAATGTGAGTAAAACTTGGCTTCCTACCATGCCACATCTCATATGGTGTGGTGGGAACAGATTTGGAAGGTACTCTGTTCAAAATATAAATAGCCGTAAGAAGTGCATAACCCCAAAGTGACGTAGGTAAATCTGTAAAACTCATCATAGATCGAACCATATCTAATAAAGTTCGATTCCTCCGTTCAGACACCCCATTCAATTCTGGTGTTCCAGGAGGAGTCCATTGAGAGACAATACCATTGTTCTTGAGGTAGGTTAAGAAATCCGTGCTAAGGTATTCCCCTCCTCGATCGGATCAAAGAGCCTTAATCGGTTTTTCCATTTGCTTTTCTACTTCTTGTCTAAACTCTTTAAACTTTTCAAAGACTTCAGACTTGTGTTTAATTAAATACACGTACCCATACCGTGAATAATCATCAGTAAAGGTAATAAAGTAGAGATAGCCGCCCCAAGCAGACACATCGAATGGGCCACATACATCAGTATGTATCAGGGCGAGTACTTCGGTAGCTCTCTGTCCTTGTCCAACAAAGGGATACTTAGTCATTTTTCCTTGAATACATGATTCACAAGCTGGGTATGGTTCGGGGAGTAAGGATCCTAAGATACCATCCTTAGCCAGCTTGTTAACCCTATCTTCTCCAATGTGACCAAGCCTCAGATGCCACAAGTATGTTTTGTTTACCTCCTCTCTAGGTCTTTTAAAACCAATAGTATTCTCATTCATGCCATTGTCAACTGTATTCATACTAACATCCATATGTAAGTAATAGAGATTGTCTATTAAAGAACCACAACCTATCAAATTATTTCTCAAATAAATTGAACAAATGTTTGATTCAAAAATAAACTTATAACCGTCCAATACCAAACGTGAAACAAAAATAAGGTTTCTAGTCGCAATAGGAACATAAAGACAATCTCTAAGTTCTAAAACTACTCCTGTCGGTAGACATAAAGGATAAGTCCCTACAGCAACAGCAGCAAGTCTTGCTCCGTTTCCAACGCGTAGGGTAAGCTCTCCATCCCTAAGTCATCTACTTTTCTTTAGCGCCTGCATTGAAATACACAAATGCGAGGTGCATCCCGAGTCAATGACCCATGTAAAAGTAGAACAAACCGATAAGCTAGTAGTTTCAATGATATGAATCTCGGACATACCTTCCAAAGTTTTATCCTTCACCTTGTACTTCAGGCTAGCCAAATAGTCCGGGCAATTCCTCTTCCAGTGGCCATCCTTTTGACAGTGGAAGCAAGTTCCTTTGGCGGCCTTCTTTTTGGGATTTACCTTGACAGTGTCAGTCTTTGGCTTCTTTGCAGGCTTCTTCTTTCTCCATTTAGACTTTCTTTTGGAGGAAGCCCGTTCAATAGCCAAAACTGAGCCCTTATTGACTTTTAGCATTCCTTCAGCCGTGACCAACATATTCAACAGCTCGGCGAGAGTGCAAGTAATTTTATTCATTTGAAATTTTAAAATAAATTGAGAAAATGAATCAGGTAATGATTGCAAGATCAAATCAATTTGAAGTTCTGCGTCCATAGTCATTCCGAGCTTCTCAAGCTCCTCAATGTCCTTAATCATCGCCAAGCAATGATTATTGACTGAGTGACCATCAGACATCTTAGTCCTGAACAGTCACCTTGACACCTCGTAACGAGCTGTTCGACTTTGCTCATCATACAACTCTTTAAGATGGAGCAAGATGTCAGCAGCACTCTCCATGTGCTCATGCTGGCGTTGCAACTCATTACTCATAGACGCAAGCATGTAGCATTTTACCTTCATATCATCATCAGTCCATTTATTTCTAGCTTCTTTCTATTGAGCTGTTGGTTTTTGGGGCACTGCTGGAGCCTCCGTGTCCAACACATAGGCTAATTTCTCAGAATTGAGAACAATTCTCAAATTCTTCAGCCAATCGGTGAAATTCGGTCCAGTTAAGCGATTAGTATCAAGTATTTTGACAAGTGGGTTAGAGGCGGCCATGTTCTGCAGATGGTTAAGATTCTAATTAGTTGTGTACTTAATCATAATCCATTTTGATTAGGGTCTTTAAATCTAAATGGTGCCTCCCACTAATTTTAGCGAATCTTCACACTCCCCGAGTGGAGAAAACGGAAACTTTACTAAAAGTTTCTAGTAGGAATTGCGGTCCCATCTGTTTGCACACTACCTCATCCTAACAGATTCTTTGCAATGAGTAAAGAAATGAGTGAACAACTCTTGTTCAATGCTTCTCAAGCAAATTGCAATTTCATCTTTGGCCTCCAAAAATATAGGCCTCATCCTAACAGATTCTTGGCCTTATCTTTTGGTTAAGTTACACCCACCGTTCATCATGCAAATAAAAAAGTTATTGAATCCTCATCCTGACAAATTCTTGGATTCAACCCCTTTCTTACCACATAGCATCTTATGGCAATAGAATGGTTGCGGCTCCCTAATGCAACTGACCCCCGTGTCCGGGTGCATCAATCAACACTAAAGAGACGCCCACACCCTACAACGATGGAAGGCCACTAATGGGTTCATAACACCATTAACTTAATATTTTATTTAGGGAGATTTGTTATCTCATCAGTTTTAATTCATTATAAATTTACATCTCATGCAAACCATCGCATCATATATACACATATATCGCATATATATAAAAAAATAACTACCGGTGATGATCATGGATTTTAATTTGATTCGGGCCTGAGCCACCAGGCCGGAATCGGGTCAGAGGGTATTACACGCAAAAACTTGCTCTGCATCTTGATCAGATTGGAGTAGATCAACTCTTGTCGGCTCCCTCGATCAATATTTGGTCCAAACTTGATCTGCACCGCATCAACTCTTGAATGGAACAAATCATCATGGAACCTGAACTACCCCTTTACCCTTTAATTTTGCAACAATTACAATACAACCCATAATATTAATGAGACACGCAGGTCTCCAAATTACATAATTTAATTGGTGCACGCAGGCACTCAAAAAAAATCTAACACTGGGTCCTTATTAAAATACTCCCATTCACATCATCACAAGGTTGCTATCCATGATCATCACCTCATACACATCACAGGCATATAATATAAAATAAAATTCTCTAATTCGATTTCTAATTAATTGGGTTTCGAATTAATTTTAAATTACGATTTTGCACAAAACAACCACATGGCCCGCATGATTACACCATGTAAAAATCCGTCATGCAAGGCAATGCCAATCTAATTAGCATTGCGGCGCCTTGCCCGCGTGCGCTAATTTAATTAGCATTGCGGCGCCTTACCCGCAAGTATGCTAATTTAATTAGCATTGCGGCCCTTGCCCGCAAGTGTGCTAATTTAATTAGCATTGCGGCCCCTTACCCGCAAGTGTGCTAATTAATCAGCATTGCGGCGCCTTGCCTGCAAGTGTGCTAATTAATTAGCATTGCGGCGCCTTGCCCGCAAGTGTGCTAATTAATCAGCATTGCGGCCCCTTGCCCGCAAGTGTGCTAATTAATCAGCATTGCGGCGCCTTGCCCGCAAGTGTGCTAATTAATTAGCATTGCGGCGCCTTGGCCGCAAGTGTGCTAATTTAATTAATGTTTCAAAACAATCAAAATAATATACTCAAAAACAATCTTCATTGTTTTGATTTTGATCGTTCCAGAAAACCCAATCAACATCGAAAAAGATTAGATCTAAAACAAACGATGAGGGTGGCTCTGATACCACTGTAAGAAAGTAATCAGATATGCGCAGCGGAAAAAGAAACGCAATTAAAAATTTTCTTAAAAACAAAGATCACCTCATGTATTGTTTTAGATCGAAAAAGGTAATCTAATTGATCTTATCAATTAGGATTTAATTTTTACCTTGCGCGGGTCGAGATCACCGCGAAGCCGACGATCGTTGGTAAAAATTGTTCGTCCTTGATAGCCGCGCACGCTCCCGGCCTCTACTTGTGTCCACACGGAATCACGCCCTTGATCGAAATAATCGATCGCCTTGATTCACGATCTAATCACGAATTAACTCTCGCGTCGATGTAAGGAGGATGAATCAATCTTCTAATTGTGCTAGCAATCTTCCGAAGATCGAGAACAATGAATTAATTGTGGAGGACTTGAGGAAGAGGATAGGCGGCTAGGGTTTTCTTTTTCTCCTTTATTTCTCTCGTACAAAATATGTCACATACGACATATATTTATATTGAGAAAACCCTAACCCTAATTCTAATCCTAATCGAATCCTAGTCCGATTGGATTATCCATTATCCTTAAGTTAGTTTCAATATGAATCGAATCCGAATCCTAATTCGATTCGTGTGTAACATTTACACATAAGTCCTCAAAATATTTACTAACAATTAGTAAATACACCATGCAACTTTTGCACTTAAATACCTCTAATTTACAATAATTGCAAATTAGTCCTTTTACTAATAAATTAGTAAACTTTAGTATTGTGATTATAATTAATCCATTCTATAAACTTCTTTATCATCTCCTTAATATCGATCATGCGCGATTCCTTATGTGTGTGACCTAATAGGTTCAATTCTGTCTAGTAGTGAGATATGATGCGATCCCCAACGACATCATCATCGAAACTCTTTTTGATGGATCAAACACTTTTGATTCTTCCATCGTATAATAATTATTCGCCTATAATTATTCTTATTGGTTCCCACAATCCACCAGTGACGCCTAGCAGCATATAGTGGCAATCCAGTCAGAAGTGAATATTGGACTGAACCTCAAGGTGCAGTTACCGTACAATACAATCCTTCTATCGCATAGTCCCAACTGAGTGAAGGTCATGGAATACTCGTCAAACCCCATCACCCGTTATATGACAATTGATAGGGCAGAAGCTCATATGGTTACTCTTGGAAACAACTTTCCATGAACTATATTACCCCGGCTGAGGATTTCTGAGCTTTGCCTTACAAATAGCATAGGACTAATTATCTCTCTACCGAGAGCGATAGATCCCCTGTAAACAAACACCCATTCCTAATATGAACCGACTGCAGCCAACATATACTACTAAGACCCGTGACTCGGATCAGAGTTTATTGCATAATCAAACTACAGTAGCCTCATATTGAATGGCCGTGGTGTCGCAGGTCTAAGGATCAGTTGTACTACGGCAAAATCGAATCAGTTACTGACGAATGAGTAGACATCCATGTAACTATTCGTAATTGGTCACGCTCAGTGCCCTTGTTCTCTAACAACCACCTGCACGTTCGCTCCAGTGTCCACACACTGATGACTTGAGACTCGTCATCCTAAAAGAGAGCGGCACATACATCAATCTTACCGGATCAATCATCGTCGCCATGATGATCCTCCGATTGAGAGCATTTATGACTTAATCACCAATAATATGTATCTCAAATTCTTAACTGTTAAGAATATACATTATCATCTCATTAATTCAAAGGACGATTCGTGGACACATTAAACATGAATGGCATAAGATGCCCAAATAATAATAAAGATCAAGTACAAATATGTCCCATATAAAAAATGTGTCAGCCTGATAGGCTTTTGGGGCATACTACTAACAATCCCAAATTTCCTTCGCGGTTTCACACGCGGAAATTCGTGTGAACTCAGTCGAGGAAAGAGAATTATATAGAGCGTTCATACCTTTCCCACTGTAAGAAGATCTTTCGATTTCCTCTTTGGACCATCTAGAGCGAGGTTTTGGGGTAGTAGAATTTCCTACTACCTCAACAGGATGCACCCAACCGTATTCCACAGTTTGCCATACCCGCTCATCAATTGAGATGAGAAAAGCTCTCATCTGCACTTTCCAATACGCATAATTAGTCCCATCAAAAAGAGGAGGTCTATAAATATTACCACTTTCACCCGACATGATAGATAAACCTAAAACCCTCTCTGATACCACTTGTAGGTTTTTATATATTTAAGGATCCACAAGGATCTAAATAGATACTATCAAACAACTAGAGGGGGGGGTGAATAGGTGTAATACTTATAAAACCAATCTCAGTGCAAAATAAAAACCAATGCGGAAAATAAAAATAGCACACCGAGATTTACGTGGAAACTCCAATCCAGGAGAAAAACCACGGGACCAACACGCAATAACAATCCATTAAGAAAAGAAGAATAACAAGGAGATTACCGACTCCACGGACTCAACCCTTCCTTCAACTTCGTCGGACCTTGCGCTCCACCGATTACACGTCCACTGCACACGTTCGAATCCACGAACGCCACTCGAATCCACGAGCACACGTTTCGAATCCACGAAACGCCTTCAACACACCGAATCCACGACGCAAACTCAGCCGATAAGAATATTGGCTTCGATGGTGATCCTTTGCTTAGATTATCATTGAGGAACCGTAGAAGAAATCTCTAAGCAAAGACTAGATCAATTCGACAAAAGATAGATCTTGGAAGAACCATCGAATTGACCTAAAAGAGGCTATAAAGAAGAATGATAAAAACCTAGCCTCTAGGGTTGCTCCCAAGTGTTTTATAAATTAATCGGTAGTTCTTGAGAAACCCTAAGTGTCTATTTATAGGTTAGAAACCTTTGGAAAGAGATAAGCATCAAAAACTGACTTAACAGAATTTTTCCCGCACGACGGTCCGGACTGGTTCAGGACTGTCGTTGTTTTTCAGAGAATTCGTGAAAAAACAAGGTTCGGGGTTCGGACTGGAATCCACGGTCCGGACTGGATTAACAAAACAGTCCTGAATAGAATTTCCAGTCCTGAACGGATTTCCTGAAAAAATAGTTTTTGACTTTTATGCAATGAAAACTTATCCAAGTGTTTCTAAACTAGTCAAATGTATTCGGATCACCAAAATTATTTAGTTAAACGTACCTGATCATTCCGAATCCATTTTCCTTGAGATTGATGTAATTGATCCACAATTCTTCATTTTCAATCTTCAAGACTCAAAACACTGAGTGTCAACATGAGCTCTTGTTGAATCTTCTCTGAGTCTTTGATTGCTGATTGACAATTTGATCACTTCAAGACTCCGACTCAACTCACGAAATATGCCAACACAAAAAGCCGAAACACCAACCCCGCGCGGCACCTTCCGCGGTCGTGCGGACCTCGGCCTCGCAAGGCGCAAACCGCGGCCGCGCGGGCACCGGCCCCGCGCGGTAACCGCCGCGGCCGCGCGGGCACCAACCCCGCGTGCCGCAACCGCCGCCGCCGCGCGGGCACCCGCCCGCGCGGCACAAGCTGCAGCCGCACGGGCAAGGCCCCGCGCGGTATGCAATGCCGCCGCCGCGCGGGCACCCGCCCCGCGCGGCACGCGCCGCGGCCGCCGCGCGGGCAAGGCCCCGCGCGGCATGCGACGCCGCCGCCGCGCGGGCACCCGCCCCGCGCGGCGCGCGGCGCGGGCATGGCCCCGTGCGGCATGCGACGCCGCCGCCGCGCGGGCACCCTCCCCGCGCGGCGCGCGCCGCGGCCGTCGCGCGGGCATGGACCCGCGCCGCATGCGACGCCGCCGCCGCGCGGGCACCCGCCCCGGGCGGCGCGCGCCGCGGCCGCCGCGCGGGCATGGCCCTGCGCGGCATGCGACGCCGCCGCCGCTCGGGCACCCGCCCCGCGCGCCACGCGCCGCCGCGCGGGCATGGCCCCGCCCGGCATGCGATGCCGCCGCCGCGCGGGCACCCGCCCCTCGCGGCACGCGCCGCGGCCGCCGCGCGGGCATGGCCCGCGCGGCGTGCGATGCCGGCGCCGCGCGGGCACCCGCCCCGCGCGGCACGCGCCGCCGCCGCGCGGGCATGGCCCCGCGCGGCATGCGACGCCGCCGCCGCGCGGGCACCCGCCCCGCGCGGCGTTTACCCTAGCCGCGGCCACGCGGGGAGATCGATCCCGCGCAGCTCTAGCCGCGGCCGCGCGGGCACCATCCCCGTGCGGCGCGCATTACGGTCGCGCGGCGACGCCTTAGGGCTTCGCGGCGCAACACGTTGGGTAGCAAACGGCTACTCCTAAACCTCATGAAAGACCGATACCCAAAAGCCGACCGAAACTATACCAAAATAAAATTAGTTTACCTCTAATCGTAGGAGACGGCTATCCGTTCTCGCTCACGGTTTTGGCGCGTTCGTCGGGAGGGTTTGGATCCTTTAGCTTTCACCTTCTTCTCCACCGTTCTCTTTCGATTAGGGTTTCGCCTTTTTTCTTGTTTCCTCCGGTTAGGGTTTCGTCTTTCTTTTTCTTTTTCTCTCTCTTTCTTTAACGAAATATCTTTTCGTACGAAATAACCACTTTGGGTATTTAAAATTCCCAATTAATTAATTCCTTAATTAATTAATTCCCCAATTAATTAATTCTCCAATTAATTAATTCTCCAATTAATTAATTCCGAATTTTAGATTCTTCAGGATAATTCCTTAAAGATAATTCTATCCTTTTTCCTCGGAAAGCGTGCCAAATCACTTACACGGATTTCGATGCACCCCTGGCCATTGCGATCACTTTCTACCCCTTTCCGGGAGTTCCGTAAGTCGGAATCCGGATCCGATCGCATTGCCATTCACCGTTTTCCGAGCTCTATCGCAGAAAAATACCCGCACCTCCGAATTAACGACTTAAGTAAACCCGTTACGTTAATTACGTTAAACGGAAACTTTATTAGCAGGAGGTATTAAGTGTTACAAAATCTATGATATTACACCACTTACCTCTTAAAAGAAGTTTCGTCCTCGAAACTTAAACTCACTCCTCACTAAATAACTCGGGGTAACACTTTCTCATTTTTGTTTCAAGTTCCCACGTCGCCTCTCGCTCCTCGTGGTTACTCTATTGCTCCTTTACGTAGGGGATCGTCCGGTTCTGAAGGTTCTTTTCTTCTCTTGCCAAGATCCGCATCGGCGTTTCTTCGAAGCTCAAGTCCTCCCGCAGCGCAACGGCCGAGGCGTCGAGGACGTGCGACGGATCAGATAAGTATTTTCGGAGCATCGAAACGTTGAAAACGTTATGCACCCGTTCAAGATTTGGCGGTAAGGCCAACCGGTACGCCACTGGCCCCACGCGCTCCAAGATTTCGAACGGTCCCACATACCGTGGGCTTAACTTCCCTCTTATGCCAAACCGTCTCGTCCCCTTAGACGGTGACACGCGTAGCAACACATGATCCCCTACCGAGAATTCCAGTTCTCGTCGCCTCCGGTCCGCGTAACTTTTCTGCCGGCTCTGGGCGGTCAGCAACCGCTGCCTGATAAGGCGCACCTTGTTTCCGTTTCCTCTACGAGGTCTGGCCCCAAGAGTTTTCGTTCTCCCAAATCGTCCCAGCAAATGGGCGATCGACACCGGCGTCCGTACAAGGCTTCGTACGGGGCCATCCGAATACTAGCCTGATAGCTATTATTGTCAGCAAATTCCACGAGGGGTAGGTAACGCGACCACCCCTCCCCCAGGCTTAGCACACTAGCTCGAAGCATATCCTCAAGAATCTGTATTACTCGCTCTGATTGCCCGTCCGTCTACGGGTGAAAAGCCGTGCTAAACTGCAACTTGGTCCCCAACGCCTGCTGCAGACTCCGCCAAAAGTTTGACACGAAGCGCGTGTCCCTGTCCGAGGTTATGGATGATGGTACTCCATGCAACCTCACCACCTCGTCGATATAGGTCTGCGCCAACCGATCCCTACTCCACGTCGTGTGAATCGGTATGAAGTGGGCCGATTTCGTCAAACGGTCCACGATAACCTACATCGCGTCGTGTCCTTGTTGCGATCGTGGAATACCGGTCACAAAATCCATGGTGATCCGTTCCCATTTCCACTCCGGTATGGGCAATGGTTGTAGTTTTCCCCGCCGGTCGTTGGTGTTCCGCCTTCACCTGTTGGCACACCAAACATCGTGCCACGAAGTGCGCCACATCGTTCTTTAGTTTAGGCCACCAGAAGGTCTGTCTTAGGTCTCTGTACATTTTTGTACCTCTAGGATGCGTAGTGTAGGGGGCGTTATGTGCTTCCGCCAGAATTTCTCTCCTTAGTTCCGGCACGTCAGGTACGCAGACTCGTCCCCAGAACCTTAACACGTCGTCGACGCCGATCACAAAATCCCCACCTGGTTCCGAGGATAACCTGTCCCGCACTTTCTGTAATTGTGGGTCCGTCGCTTGGTCTTCTGCGATCCTCCCTATCAGCGTAGGCTTGATCTCCAAGGACATAAATTTCGCAACTGCTCCTGCTGGCACTACCTCCAGTCTCAGTTGCGAGAATTGTGCAATTAGCCGATCCTTGAGCTGTCTTGACGCGTATGCGATGACTTTCCCTTATTGCATCAACACACTTCCCAGTCCACTTCGAGACGCGTCACAGTAGATCTCGTAATCCTCACCGGGCTGTGGCAATGTGAGTACCGGTGCCCGCGTGAGTCTGTCCTTAAGCTCCTCGAAGCTCTTCTGGCATTGATCCGTCCAAACGAACTTCTCCCCTTTCCGGGTTAGTCGAGTAAGGGGAGTGGCTATCTTTGAAAAGCCTTCCACAAAGCGTCGGTAATATCCTGCTAGCCCGAGGAAGCTTCGGATTTCCGTCACCGTGGTCGGGCGAGCCCAGTTGGTCACCGATTCTATCTTCCTTGGGTCCACCGCAATTCCCGTGGCCCGGACAATATGTCCCAGAAAATCGACCTCACGGAGCCAAAACTCACACTTTTTGAGTTTGGCATACAACTTTTGATCCCTTAGGGTCTGGAGGACCACCCGGAGGTGCTCCTCATGCTCCCTATCTGGGCGGGAATAGAAGAGGATATCATCCATAAAAGCCACTAAATAATGGTCCAGGAATGGTTTAAAAATCCGGTTCATCATGTCCATAAATACCGCTGGGGCATTGGTTAGCCCCAAACGGCATCACCGTGAACCCGTAATGGCCATATCGAGTTCTGAACGCCGTGTTCGGTATATCCTCACTTCGGACTATAACCTGGCATATTGCGACGCCTCACAATCCGCCCTGCTACCCCAACCGTGACGCCCCACTTCCCAGGAGGTCACCCATCCTAGAACTACTCTAGCTCTAGCACGCTTAACTCTCATAACCTCTTGGATCTTGCTACAATCCAAAATGCTATAGCCGGGTTGCGAGACAACCCCCGAAGGCGTCGTCGCTCCGGTTGTGGTTCGAATAGGTCTTCAACCCAAGGTGGGGGGTATTGTTCTATGCTATGGCCCTACCTATTCCCCGATCGATGATGCACAGGCGTAGCCCCCCCCCCCCCCTCACATCTACAGTACGTCAACTCCTACGGCGGAACTTGGGCGGAGAAAAGAAAAACGACAAGGGAGACCGGGGAGTCATAAGGTGTAACCCAAAAAGGCAAAAGGAACTGAAAGGGGTCGGACGAGAAAGGACTGCTCCGGTTCGACGGGTGTTCCCAACTAGTAGAAAGTAGTTTAGGTATTACCTGCTATTTCCCATTCTGGGACATTGCGTCGTCCAGTGGGGCGGTTGGGGGAGTCCGCCCACACCCTTTGGGCCAGCGGCGCACGGCGTGGCCGGGTAGGGAGGTGGCGTCGTAGCTTATCGGGTCGGTCCCCCTGTGGGTCGGGGACCGCAGTATCTTCTCGTCCTCTCGGCTGCGGCACGACGGCTGTAGCGGGTAGTTCTTGCGGGCATGAAGCGCGGGCGTGATCCGGCTTGCCGCACTTGTTGCAGTGGGAGTACCTCCAGAGGCAGTTAGTCACTCGATGTGCCTTTCCGCAAATAACACAGGGTCCCCGTGACGATTCCTGGCCTCCTGTTGGCACCTGCCCGCCTTTCTGTACTTTCTTCGGGCGTCGATTTGCCCTGCTTCCTGAGTTGGGGCTCCCTGGTGGGGTGAGGGTGGCAGCTCTCTTCGTCACGTCGGGTCGCGGCGCCGGGGGTCTAGTGTGTTACGGAATTTGAGTTGGCGTAGTTTCGTGAAAGTTTCAAGTCTTGAAGATTGAAGGTGAAGAAAGTTGGATCATTTAACTCAATCTCAAGAAAGAAGAATTCAAAAGGATCAGGTATGTTTAACTAAATATTTTTGGTGATCCGAATACTTCTTGTAGTGTAGAAACACTTGGAAGAATCTTTCATTGCATAAAAATCAAAAACTGGACTTGGGACATGTTCAGGATCCGGATCAGGTTGTTCAATCCGGATCCCGAAGGTGGTTCGTTCATACACCAGTTCAATCCGGATCGTAGACTCTCTTGATCCGGATCCCGAACACTGAGTTTACCATCTTTCTTGAACGATCCGGATCAGGCTTCGCAATCCGGATCCCGAACGTTGATGTTTGGTGAACTGTATGAACGATCCGGATCAAGCACTTCGATCCGGATCCCGAACCTTCGTTTTTCTGGAACTACCTGACTCGTTACGACGATCCGGATCACAGCTAGTCCGATCCGGATCGCCGTCCGTAAAATTTCCAGAAATGGTAGGTTTTTTATTCTTATCTCCTTCCTAGGGTTTCTAACCTATAAATAGACCCTATGACTCTTTTTCTAGGGTTAATCCAAAAAATCCAATGAATCCAAAAAGAAGGAAAATAGCCGTCATATTCATATCTTATTTTATACGGCTCTAGATCCACATATAGAGAAGAAAGGAAATCATTAGAGAATACTCTATGTTTCTTCATCTATATTGATTAGTTTGATTCTAGGTTTTCATACTCACATCTTGAGTTGAATCAAACTAATGAATACTTAGATAGTATTTCTGATCTATCTTTGATCTAAGTATTCGGCGGATCATCACCACCAAAAACAACGATTTACCCCAAAAATCGGCGCGTGGATTCGCGTGTCCTTGTGGATTCAAGGTTCAACCGCTCTCGTGGATTCGGAGCGAGGCACGTTCGTGGATTCGAAGGGTGCTATTGGGTGAAGACCGTGGACTCGGTCGGACGTCGTGGATTCGACGTTGGACGCCGTGGATTCGGCGTTGGGCGCAGATCGTGGATTCGAGAAGCGTCGCGGAGCGAGCGGAGAAGATCCTCTAGGAGCGTATGGAAAAGGTTGAGTCGTAAGTGTGTACGGTAAATCACCTTGTACGTGTTTTAATTCTAGTGGATTTCTTCCGTGTTATCGGTCCCATGGTTTTTTACTCCGGTGATGGAGTTTTCCACGTAAAAATCTTGCGAGTTATTTTTATTTCCGCATTGGGTTTTTATCGCAATGATTTTTGAGTGTTTATACGTTTACACCTATTCACCCCCCTCTAGGTGTTTTTTCCCCTATTTAGATCCTTATTACATATAACCCAACAAGTGGTATCGGAGCGGGAATAGGGTTGTAAACAATGGTTGAAGGTGGAAACATCAACCGACCCCCGTTCTTCGATGGAACAAATTATGCGTACTGGAAAGTGCGGATGAAAGCCTTTTTAATTTCCATCGACGAACGGGTGTGGCAATCAATTGAATTAGGATGGTCTAATCCAACTGAATTTATTGGTGATGTTCGCACCTTAAAACCTAGGTCGAAATGGACCAAGGAAGAGTTAGATTCATCTTCTTACAATGGCAAGGGAATTAATGCCATTTTTAATGCCTTATCTCAAACTGAGTTCTCTCGCGTCTCAGCATGTGAGACTGCGAAAGAAATCTGGGATGTTCTTCAGGTTACACATGAGGGAACTAACCTCGTGAAGATTCAGAAACTGCAAATGCTTACGAGCAAGTTTGACTCTATCTTGATGGCAGAAAATGAATCTTTCACGGACTACTATACACGATTGCAAGACATCGTAAACTCATGTGCTAACCTGGGAGAGAAGATTCCAGAATTTAAGATTGTAAGAAAGATCTTAAGAACTCTTCCTGAACGATTTCGCCCAAAGGTTACAGCCATTGAAACTATTAAACACCCGGACGAAATACGTGTAGAAGAATTAGTTGGTTCGTTACAAACATATGAAATGACGTTTACTACTAACAATTCTTCTGGAAAGGCATCCACTTCTAAGTCTTCAGGTTATGCGTTGAAAACAACTAAGGAAGAAGACGCGGATACATCCTCCTCAGACGATGACGAGAACCCTTCTATGGAGGAATTTGAGAAGCAGCTCGCTCTCTTGACAAGGAAGTTTCGCTGCAACTTTCGAAGGGGTAATTCAAGTAAATCTCCATCCTTCGGAAAGTCGAACAAAGGCAAGGGTACTTCAAGTTACAAGTCAAGAAAGCAAGAGAACTTCTCAAAGGATAAGAAAAGTTCAGAGGGACAACTACAATGCTTCAAATGTCGAGGCTACGGCCACATTGCAACGGAGTGTCCCAACAAGTATCCGGCAAAGAAGAAGGCGATGCAAGTCGTCACTTGGGATGACAACTCAACGACAAATGAGTCGTCTTCAAGTGATGAAGAAAAGAGCTCCACGGCATTCCACGCGTCCATATCTTCACCCTTCATGTGCTTTATGGCAAGTACGTCCGAGTCATTGTCCAACTCCACTGTTGAAAAGAATGCAACGGACAATGAATCGGATGATTCGGAAGGTGAAGATTTTGCTCTAGCCTACCACAGACTTTTGAGGGATTCAAAGAAAGTGGCTAAGCAAAACAAGAGTTTGAGAGGGAGATTGCATGATCTCGAAGAAGAAGCAAAAAGGGCAACTTCTCTCTCAAACGCTCTTGAAGTGGAAAGGGAAAACCTGATAAAAGCAAATGTTTCCCTTCAAGAGTCCAATGAGCAATTTGAGAAGGAACATACAAATCTGGTGGATAAAGCGAATCACTTCTCAAAGCTCTACAACGAGGCTCGACAGGATAACCTGGAAATGACAAAGACCATTTTCCAACTCAAGGATGACTTACAGCGATTCTCTTCAGGAAGGAGTAAGTTGGATAGACTTCTTGGTCTTGGTCAATCAAATCGGTTCGGCCTCGGATACACTCAAACTGGAAACAGTCCAAGTTCGAGTGGGACAGTCTTTGTGCCTCAGTCGGTATCTCCTCCTCCGACACCGGAATTCAAGACAAACAACGACAACAAACCTACTTCATCCTCTTTGGGATCGTCAAGATCTAAGGTATGTTTCGTTGTGGTGTTTCAGGGCACATAAGAAGATATTGCAAGACGGGAGTCAAATGCTCACCTCAAACATCTCTTGCAATGACTACCACAAAGGTGATTCCTCGGAAATCAATTCCAAATCAATTGAAAGAAAAGAACCCTGGTAGTTTACCGCGCAAGACGACCACATCAAGGAGCAGCAATCGTTTAACAAGATGCTTTCACCTAGGCATATAACTTCTCGACCATTACCGACGCATTCCAAAAAGGTTTGGGTGCGCAAAGGTGAAATTTTTCCTTGTCTTGTTACCAATGTTTCCTTGCATACATATGATAGTTCGTCTTGGTATCTGGATAGCGGTTGTTCCCGTCACATGACCGGTGACAAAAATAGTTTTCAAAATCTTGAGAAAATCTCCGGTGGACTTGTTGTTTTCGGAGACGGTCGATCTTCCAAAATTGTTGGAAAAGGGACGGTAGCTATTCCAGATGGCCCGATTTTGAAAAACGTCTTATTTGTTGATGGCCTTAAGACTAACCTCATAAGCATAAGTCAACTTTGCGACAATGGTTTTTCAGTTAACTTTTCATCTGTTGAATGCGTTGTAACTGATAAGGACCATGTCTTCTTTTTAAAAGGGGTTAGATCTGAAAACAATTGCTATGTTGTTCCTAATAAAATTTCAAAAAAATGTAACCTAGTTTCTTTGAATAATGAAACACTTTGGCATGAAAGGCTAGGTCACATAAATTTTAAGGAACTTGTTAAAATTTCAAACAAGGACGTGGTCAAGGGGGTTCCAAAACTTTTATTTAAACAAAACATTGTGTGTGGTGGTTGCCAAAAGGGAAAACAGTCCAGAACTGCACACAAGAACTTGAACCACGTTGGTACAAAACGGCCTTTGGAACTTTTACACATGGGTTTAATAGGGCCAACTCGTCAACCATCTTTGGGAGGTAAATGGTATATTTTCTTGTTGGTTGATGATTTCTCTCGGTATTTTTGGGTAGCATTTTAAAAGAGAAAGCTGATACTTTTGATTCTTTCACGAGATTTGCCTTCGTATTATGATTGAAAAGAATGAAAAGATCATTCGTGTTAGAAGTGATAGAGGTGGAGAATTCATTAATTCTAAATTCATTGACTTTTGTACTTCAAACGGTATTAAGCATGAATTCTCTGCACCCTATACACCTCAACAGAATGGTGTTGTCGAGCGCAAAAACAGGGTTGTTCAAGAGATGGCACGTGTTATGCTTCACAGCCGGAATTTACCGCTACATTTTTGGGCTGAAGCTGTGAACACTGCAATCTATGTAATTAATCGAGTTTATTTGCGCCCGGGAACGTTAAATACACCATATGAACTATGGTGTGGTAGAAAACCCACATCAAATATTTTCGCATCTTCGGGAGTCGGTGTTACATTTTACGTGACCGTGAAAATCTTGGAAAGTTTGACTCACGAAGCGACGAAGGGATTTTCCTGGGGTATTCTACTAATAGTAGAGCATATCGAGTATTTAACTTGGAATCTAAGACGATCGTAGAATCTATAAATGTTAAAGTAGATGAAGCTTTTCACTTTGCATCTGAAAAATCTACCCTCGATATCTCTCTAGATGATGATTCTCCTGCCGTTGCATCTTCTCATAATAATACTTCCAATATTAATGATGCATCTAATGGTTCTTCAAGTTTATCTAATGGTGCAGGAATCATCTCATATATCTCCGAGTACTTACCGTTTCAACAAACGCTACGAATCTCCAAGGATCATCCGGAATCGAATATTATTGGAGATCCACAAGAAGGAGTTAGAACTCGGAGGGCAGTCGGTTTGTGGATTCGCTTGCTACGTATCTTTAATCGAACCAAAGAACATAGATGAAGCTCTTCAGGATGACTACTGGATTAAAGCAATGCAGGAAGAGCTCCCAGCAATTTGAGCGAAACAAAGTCTGGGAATTAACGAAGCCTCCAAAGCAACATAATGTGATAGGTACGAAATGGATCTTCAAGAACAAGAAAATGAGGATGGTACTATCATCAGGAACAAGGCACGATTAGTTGCTCAAGGCTACTCCCAAGTATAAGGTATAGACTTTGATGAAACATTCGCCCCTGTAGCTAGACTCGAGTCCATTCGTATACTGTTTGCTATTGCTTGTCATTTTAAAATCAAATTATTTCAAATGGACGTTAAGAGCGCATTTCTAAATGGGTTTTTAAATGAGGAAGTTTATGTGGCTCAACCGAAGGTTTTGTAGACCATAAAACACCTAACCATGTTTTTCGTTTGAAAAATGCTCTTTACGGTCTGAAACAAGCAACCGCGAGCATGGTACGAAAGGTTGACAAAGCACCTTTTGGAGAAGGGCTACACTCGAGGGGGAGCTGATAGGACTCTCTTTGTGAAGCATTATCAAAGCCATTTCATTGTAGCACAAATCTATGTCGATGACATTGTATTGGCGCAACAAGAGATAATGATGCTTCTAAATTCGCGAAGACCATGGAAAGCGAATTTGAGATGTCCATGATGGGCGAATTGACTTATTTCCTTGGATTGCAAATTAAACAAAATGATGAAGGTATTCACTTGAGTCAATCCAAGTATGCAATGGAGTGGTTAAAAAGTTTGATCTAGAAAATTTAA
>JAQNDB010000476.1:0-42256 GCA_029204045.2 Tillandsia leiboldiana | reverse complement strand
AAAAAGGGTTCACTTTTATTCACTCCAAATTAATTTTATTTGGATTATCAACTTTACTCCTTAATCATAATCTTGAAGATACTTCATTATAGGAGTTTTTGATATTATAAGCATCAAATTTTAGAAATCATGTGTGATCTTTAGATGCTTAATCTATCTCGGTTGTGTGAATTCATTGTGATAAACGTGAGACAACCGATAGACTAAAATTTGGGATTTAATTCTTTCACGTAAGAGATTATTCTTACAAGGGTAATATAAAATGAATTGAAAGATGTGGAAAGAGTTACATCCGAAAGGAGTGTGAAAACTACCACCACATGTTGGAAAGAGCTGCCACCCGGTCGTCGGTTTGTGTGTGAAGCTACCACATGTTATGGATGCTTTGTATTTTATGAGAAAATCTTTAGTTGAAGCATTTGGAGATTTATATGCAAAACTCTTATATTTTGAACAACTCCTGGTTGGTATAAGGTGGGATAGTTGAAAGATGCTCAAAGAGCCACCCTTAGGTATTTTAGTGATTATCTCATTTGAAAGGGTAGAATTCAAGTGATGTCGTTTGGAAATCTCCGTATGTCATCTTTGTAAATCCGTTACATCTTGATAGACTTTGGATCTCAAGATTATTTTTGATGACTTGTGTTTGATGAATATAACATGAAAAACGGTTTATAATGTTTTACCTTTATTTTTCATGATTTTGGAGTAAATCTTTTTTAATTTTTGTGAAATTAATTGGATTGAATGACATCTTTGTGAATTCATTGTTTTCAAAGCACTTTAATGAATTTCTTGATGGTATACAAATCGGTATTTGAAAAGACTTCAAAGTTTGGATTTGTTTCAAGAAATTTTTGCTTTTTGGCTCTGTTGTTCCGGTACGTCCTTTTTAGTACCTGAAAATCCAATCCGGATTAGAAAAATCCAATCCGGATCCCGAATGTGAAGTTTCTGGTTTTTCACTTGCGTACCGGTACTACACTTTTTAGTACCGGAACTACATTGCGGATCCGGATCCCCCTGCCTGTCAATCCGGATCCCGAACGATGGTTTTTCGGCTTTTACACTGCGTACCGGTACGCGGCTTCTGGTACCGGTACGCGATCTGGGATTCCTTATATTCCGAGACTACAATGTTTTATTTCATCTCCCCACTTCAAAACCCTCCCTCTCTCTCTCTAAAACATCTCTAAGGGGTTTTTCATCAAGATCAAGTGATTTGTTGCTTTGATTTGTAAGTTTCTTCATTAATCTTGCTTACTTTTGTTTCAAAACCCTAGTTTTTAGGTTTTGATGTTTTATTTTGGGATTTTTGAGTTGATCCTTACTCTAAATGAAATCTCTTGCTTAAATCACTCTTAATTCATGTTTAGAACATATATGGTTGCTTTCTATCTAATTAGATTCATGTTCCCATGCTTATTTGATTGAATCTAACATTTTCATGTGTTCTTAGCATAAAAGAAATTGAGATTAGGGCTTTTAATGTAAATGATTTTTAAATGATGAATCATCAATTGTGACATGTTTAGAATGTTTCTTAGACATGTTTAAGCCTTCCTATACATCAAATCATAGTGCATTGTGTTCTTTGTAGGAAATGGCATTTTCATGGCTTCTTGCACTAGTGGTTTTGATGGCCACTGGAAGTGGACGTGGTCGCGGTTCTGGAAAGAAAAAGGCTACCAAGCGATCACGCAACGAGGATTCAACTAGCTCAGATTCTGAACATTCCTCAGAATATGAAGAGGAATCAGTTCAAGGAAAGGGAAAGCACCTTTGGCTTCAAGGAAAAAGAAGGGTGCGGATTCTCCTCCGCGTAGAAGTACCGGTGGACGGCGGTAATACGCGAGCGCTCTCAACGGAGATCAAATGTTGATGAAAGTGAACCGCATGTGAGTGCAAAACGCCGTGCCAGATTTGCGAACCGCACATGCATTGGAGAGCGACACGTGAACTTTAACGAGCTATGTCGTGAGGTGCCAGACTTTGCAAGGCTTTTGGAACGAAGCCATATTCGGCCACTTGGCAGAGTTCAACCTAAGATGGGTTTTTGTGTGGAGATCATCAGGGAGTTTTACATGCGAGGTAACATACTTCAAAAAGACCATGAAACCGGAGCTTTCGTCTTTGAAACAACAGTTAGAGACGTCAAGTTTGACATTACTCCAGCAGTAATTGGGGCAAACCTTGGATTAGCTGTTGACACTTCTGGTCTATATTACACTGAGGGTAATTTCCAACATGATACCCATTGGGATATGGTTGTGGACTCTATTTGCAAGACAGGGACGCGCACGAACAGATCATATGTTGAATCAAAGGACCTAAAACCAGAGTATCATATTTTGTCCTTGATTGTATGCTACAACCTATTGCCCACACTGGGGACCAAAAGGATTCGATGGGATCGATTGTTACTTCTCTTTGTCCTCGGTCACCCGGAAAGTGCAAATGGAATTAACACAAACATTCCATTTCTCATTTGGCAGCAAATGGTACATGTCATTGAAGGATCAAGGCAACGTGACCTTCTACCGTATCCAATCTTGATTACTAGTATTCTGGAAGATCACGGAGTTGACATTTCTTGTGCCAAATATGATTATGGCTTGGGGGCAATTGATGGAATCACTTTAGCCAAGTCAATCAGCACTTTGAAGACTTTTGGGCATACAAAAGCCTATGCAAGTGAAGCGACAGTGAGTGCACCACCTCGTCAAGAATCTCCTGAACCAGATGAGGTCATAACTCTTCAAACCTTGCATCGGGATGTTCGTTCATTAAAGCAAAGGATGGAGCAAAGGATGGAGCAAGGCTTCAAGAAACTTGAGGATGGTTTAAAGAAAATCTTCGATATCCTTGGGTGCAAACATGATGATGTGGTCACTGGAGCAACTGCACGAGTACATCGCATGGACCAACATCACATGATGATGATGATGATGATTCAAATGAGGATGAGTGATCTCTTTTTCCTTCTTGTTTTTGGTTTTCAGTTTCCTTCACGTTGTGATGAACAAGAACTCTAATCGTCTTGTAACTAAGAACTTATCCTCCTAGTATTCTTTTTTGTTTATATTAACCGTTTGACAATTTGTGACAAAAAGGGGGAGAAAGGAAATAACGGAAATGATGGACATATCACAAAAGGGGGAGACAGAGAATAATGATTGCATCACAAAATATGATTGCATCACAAAGGGGGAGGATATAGATGCTCAAGACAGGGGAGAACATGGATGCTCTTGGATGCTCAAGATAGGGGGAGATAAAGAACAGATTGAAAGAGCCACAAAACAAAAGCTGGAAAAAACAAAAGAACCAAATGGAAGACGAATCAAATGTAGGATTTTAACTTCTAACGACTAACGTTTGATTTTGTTTGGAGTTTTGTTTTGCAGGAATTTCATCACTTTAAGACTCCAAGTCCTAAGTCATAGAGTATGTTCTAGGACTGTTTGGTTCAAATGTATTTGTATTTATTGGATCTTTCACGCAAAGAAAATCAATGTTTTGGTGATAACATTGACTTTCGTCTTTTTGGTTTAAGATGAGTGACTTGAGCGACTTTATGTATTTTTGGGTTTTGTCACGAAATTGCCAAAGGGGGAGATTGTTACGGCATTTTGTGTTGGCACATTTCGTGAGTTTGAGTCGGAGTCTTAAAGGGAACAAATTGTCAAATCGGCTTTCGAAGACTCATTGAAGATTCAACATGAGCTCAAGATAACACTCAGGTATGGTTAATTAAACCATGGTGATTTAAGTTCATTTATAACCATTGGAATCAGGAACTTAGTGAAAACGGTTTAGACTTGGTTTTAGGAACTTGGATTTAACTTACAATCTTTTTAAGTTTGGTTTCCGGTACTTGGTTTGATTTGGATAAAGCTTATCTTGGAAAAATCAGTTTTTACATTACGTACCGGAACCACACTTGAAGTTCCTCTAACCCGACACAGAATTTTCTGTAAATTGCACTGCGTACCGGAACACGGACTCGCGTACCGGAACACAATAGAAAAATCTGTGATTTGCACCATTGCGTACCGGAACGTGATATTTGGTACCGGTACACAATGCCCCATCGGGATAAAATTTCCTAAACCGACTTTTATCTTTTTCCAAGGGTTATAAATAGATACTTAGGGTTTCTAAACGAGGGTGACCAATACGAAAACTCGTGAGCAACCCTAGAGGCTGGTTTTTACCGTTCTTCTCTTTCGCCTCTATTAGGTCAATTCGACGGTTCTTCCATGATCTATCTTTCGTCGAATTGATCTAGTCTTTGCTTAGAGATTTCTTCTACGGTTCCTTCATGATAATCTAAGCAAAGGATCACCATCGAAGCCTATATTTTATATCGGCTATTTGCGTCGTGGATTCGGCGTGACATCGTGGATTCGATGTGTTGAAGGCGTTTTGGATTCGAAACGTGTGCTCGTGGATTCGAGTGGCGTTCGTGGATTCGAACGTGTGCAGTGGACGTGCAATCGGTGGAGCGCGAGGTCCGAAGAAATTGAAGGAGGGGTTGACACCTTGTTATTCTTCTTTTCTTAGAGGATTGTTATTGCGTGGACATCCACCGTTCAGCGCAAGGTCCAAAGAAGCTGAAGGAGGGGTTGAGTCCGTGGAGTCGGTAATCACCTTGTATTCTTCTATTCTTAGTGGATTGTTATTGCGTGTTGGTCCCGTGGTTTTTCTCCTGGATTGGAGTTTCCACGTATATCTCGGTGTGCTATTTTTATTTTCCGCATGTTTTTATTTTGCACTGAGATTGAGTTTTTAAGTATTACACCTATTCACCCCCCCCCTAGTTGTTTGATAGTACCTATTTAGATCCTTTGGGCTTAATAACTCTACAGGCCTTGGGTCGAATGATGGTTCTGTTAGAGCAGAGGTCGCAGCCAGCGGTAGCACCCCATGATAGTTCGCCTGTTTTTCTTCTCCAGCTGCGGCGCGCCCTGTTTACTCCTCCAGTACCGGCAGTTCCTGTTGAGCCGGTTCTTTACAACCACCGTCTGGGTCGACGGGACCTCTGACTTCAGCTGAGCAGCGAGTGGTGGTGGATGTTGATGAGGTTTCGCCAGTTTGATTCACCCGATTTTCTGGTATGGGAGCTGAGCCGTGGGAGGCCGAGGCTTGGATCACGCCATGGAGCGTCATTTTGAGAGTCTATTCAATGAGGATCGCTTCCGGGTTCTCTTGGCTACACATTTCTTGGAGAGCAACGCCGAGGCTTGGTGGCGGCGTGTGCGACCGGCTGGGCCGCCGGGGACGCAGCTTCTCACCTGGACTGAGTTCCGCAGTCTTCTCCTTGGAGCCTTTTTCCCTGAGAGTGTCCGTCAGAGATTGGAGGAGCAGTTGAGGAGTCTCCGCCAGGGAGATCGACCCGTGCACGTGTACATAGCTGAATTCAATCAGTTGTTGGCTAGTATGCCTCACGTGGCCAGGGATGAGGCTCATCAGATTTACATGTTCGAGCGAGGATTGTGCCGGGATATTTATCAGCTTGTTCGCTCCCGCAGACTGCAGACTTTGGAGGACTCCATGGAGCAGGCATTATATGTTGAGTTAGGAGAGACAGTGATGGCAGAGGTGGCGCCAGCCCCTGTAGTGACTCCAGGGGCGAAGCGCCCCGCACCGTTGGATGAGGGGCAGTCGAGCCGACAGGGACCCCCGAGACCTCCACGACCTCATCCTCAGGGTCGTGGGTATCAGGGGCACCAGAGACCAGGAGCACCCCGTCCGTGGTAGCAGCAGCGTCGACCACCTCGTCAGCAACATTCCCAGCAGCAGTCTTAGTAGCAGCAGCAGCCACGGGGACGGCACGGCCAGACCGTTGTGTGATTTGTGGAGGGCCGCACTTACCGACGCAGTGTTCCAGAGTCCGGGTCGTTGCTTCCGTTGTGGACAGACTGGTTATTTACAGAGGTTGTGCCCCCAGAGCAGGTCCTCCAGCTACTTCCTAAGCTATCGGCACCCACTGTTCCGTATCAGTCGGCAGGGCCTTCGGTGGGCCTATGGTAGGCCTGATCATGCTTCATCCTCCTCACGACAGCCAGATCGACGACCACCAGCACCGAGCGGGCGAGTTTATGCATCGAAGTTAGAGGACGCTACAGCCGCTGACCATGTCGTCGCAGGTATTATTTTGATTTCCGCAGTACATTCTCGAGCTCTTTTTGATACTGGCGCATCACATTCATTATTAGTAGAGCATTTGCATCCCTACATGGTATAGAGGTAGTTTCATTATCGCATGCATTAGAGGTTCAGATTCCAGACCATGTCTTGCATGTCGAGGAGTATTGTAGGGATTGCCCTGTATAGTTGGGACCCTGGATCCTGCCTGCAGACTTGCTCGTCTTGCGGTAGCTCCGGGATTTCGACGTTGTACTTGGCATGGATTGGCTATCTCGGTACTGCGCCACTATAGACTGCAGAGAGAGGACGGTGACTCTTCGTGAGCCTGGACAGGAGGAGTTCATTTTTAGAGGCTGTCAGAGTACCTTGTTTGCGATGACTATCTCGTCGTCGAGAGCTCGGCGGATGATGAGTAGGGGCTTGCATCGCTTTCCTTGCGACGGTTGTAGAGGTGCCTACGGCGGCACTGGGACTCGAGGATATCCCTATTGTCCACGAGTTCCCAGATGTGTTTCCCCCTGAGATGACGACTCTGCCGCCGGAGAGGGAGATTGAGTTTGTGATTGATGTGGTTCCAGGGACCGCACCAATCTCGAAGGCACCTTATAGGATGGCACCGGCCGAGCTGAGGGAGTTGAAAGCCCAATTGCAAGACTTGATGGATGTGGGTTTTGTAAGGCCGAGTGTATCTCCGTGGGAGCGCCGTTTTATTTGTGAAGAAGAAGGATGGATCACTTCGTTTGTGGGTGGACTACAGGGAGCTGAATAAAGTGACCATCCGGAATAAGTACCCCCTACCACGGATTGATGATCTGTTTGATCAGTTGCAGGGAGCGTCTGTATTTTCGAAGATTGATCTTCAGTCTGGTTACCACCAGCTGAGGGTGAGGGCCGAGGTACATTCCAAAACGGCTTTTAGAACCCGGTACGGGCATTATGAGTTTACGGTTTATACCTTTTGGTTTAACTAATGCCCTGCTGCATCTATGGATGTGATGAACCGGGTATTTCAGCCGTACTTGGATCGGTTTGTCGTCGTATTCATTGACGACATCTTGATTTACTCCCGAAGTGATATGTAGCATGAGGAGCACTTGAGGATAGTGCTACAGCTTCTGCGAGAGAAGAAGTTGTATGCCAAGCTTAAAAAGTGTGACTTTTGGCTTCGAGAGGTTGCTTTTCTAGGCCACGTTATATCAACCGCAGGAGTGGCAGTGGACCCCGACGAAGATTGATGCAGTTCGGGATTGGCCTAGACCGACGACGGTTACTGAGGGCCGTAGCTTTTTGGGATTAGCAGGTTATTAACCGTCAGTTTGTAGAGGGCTTTGCGAAGCTCTCTACTCCCCTGACCAGTTTGACTAGAAAGGGGGTAAGGTTTGTTTGGTCTGAGCGGTGCCAGGAGAGTTTTGAGGAACTGAAAAGGAGATTGATCTCGGCACCAGTTCTAGCACTACCAGTGATGGGCGATGAATACGTGATTTATAGTGACGCCTCTCACAGCGGCTTGGGTTGTGTCTTGATGCAGCAAGGTAGGGTAATTGCTTATGCTTCACGGCAATTAAAGGATTATGAGAAGAATTACCCTACTCATGATTTGGAGCTTGCAGCTGTGGTGTTCGCACTGAAGTTATGGCGGCATTATCTTTAGGGGGAGCACTGCGAGATTTACACGGATCATAAGAGCTTAAAGTACTTGTTTACTCAAAAGGAGTTAAACTTGAGGCAACGCTGGTGGTTGGAGCTATTAAAGGACTATGATGTGAGCATCCTTTATCATCCCGGCAAGGCCAATGTAGTAGCAGATGCTTTGAGTAGGAGGTTAGCGCAGAGCTTGAGCATGTTGATCACTCAGCAGCCACCGCTTGTTGAGTAGTTGAGGCATCTTCAGATTGAGATTGTATCCCCTGGGGTCTCTTCTAGACTCATGTCCATGGTCTTGCAGCCCACTCTGTTGGATAGGATTAGAGAGACACAGAGTAAGGACCCCCACTTGACGAGGACTAGATTGCAGATTCAGGCTGATCAGATAGGGGATTTTGCTGTGGATAGCTCGGGAGTACTGCGGTACAGGGACCGAGTGTGTGTGCCTATGGACCCTGAGCTCAGAGATCAGATTTTGAGGGAGGCCCATTATACACCTTATACCATCCACCCTGGGGTACTAAGATGTATAGGTACCTCAAGGCACACGTTTGGTGGTCTGGAATGAAGCGGGATATTAGAAGATTCGTGGCTCAATGTTTAACTTGTCAGCAAGTGAAGGCAGAGCACCGGGTTCCTACTGGCAAGTTACAAAGTCTTCCAATTCCCGAGTGGAAATGGGACCACATCACCATGGACTTCGTCACTGGACTGCCGAGGGCACAGAGTGGGGCCGACGCTATTTGGGTTATCGTGGATAGACTCACCAAGTCTGCTCACTTTTTGCCTGTACAAATGACTTGGTCGTTAGAGCGTCTGGCACAGTTATATTTGGATGAGGTGGTGAGATTGCACGTGTACCCGCCTCGATTGTATCAGATAGGGACCCGAGGTTTGTGTCGCATTTTTGGAGGAGTCTACAGTCAGCTTTGGGGACCCAGCTCCGATTCAGCACAGCATTCCACCCACAGACCGATGGACAGTCTGAGCGCACCATACAGACCTTGGAGGATATGCTTAGAGCGTGCGTTATGGATTTTGGAGGAGGGTGGTACTGGAACTTGGCATTGGTTGAGTTGCGTACAACAACAGCTATCAAGCGAGCATTCAGATGGCTCCGTTTGAGGCGTTGTATGGACGCAAGTGTCGGTCGCCCTTATATTGGAGTGACGTGGGTGAGAGGAGGACTTTGGGACCGGATTTACTGTTGGAGGCAGAGGAGAAAGTCAGATTAGTTAGTCGACATCTTGAGGTAGCCCAGAGTTGACAGAGGAGCTACGCTGATACTCGGCGACGAGACCTAGAGTTTCAGGTTGGTGATCATGTCTTTTTGAAGGTCTCGCCGTCAAAAGGGGTCAGGAGATTCGGAGTTCGGGGAAAGCTCAGTCCCTGCTTTATTGGACCCTTCGAGGTTTTGGAGAGGATTGGCCCTGTGGCTTATAGAGTTGCCCTTCCACCACGCTTGGCCGGAGTTCATGATGTATTCCACGTCTCGGCTCTGAGGAGATATGTCTTCGACCCTTCGCATGTGATCGACTTCGCTTCTTTAGAGACTGGCGAGGACCTTGGTTATGAGGAGCGCCCGTTGCGAATTCTGGCTCGTGAGGTGAGGGAATTGCGCAACCGGGCCATTCCGTATGTGAAGATCCTGTGGAGCAATCATGGGGAGCGGGAGGCTACTTGGGAGCTAGAGACGGTGATGCGGGACACCTACCCTTTTCTGTTCGAGACTCCTATTTGAGGTACGCCTGTTTGTTTTCTTCTTGTTTCGGGGATGAAACTCCCTTTAGTGGGGGAGGATGTGGTGGCCCTAAATCCCATGCAGTTTTCCTGGTGAATCCACAGTTTAGAACACCTATTATTGGTGTATCAGGCCCATAGTGCATCAAGGAGATGCCACAGATGGACCCTGTGAGATATCTTTTACTGTGTTGGCCTTCGGCTGCATTTGCCGAAAATTTTTAAGGGTTTTTGGCCAAACAGAGGTTGGAATTGGATTCAGCACGGAAAAACACTTGGAAACGGCTATTTGCTTGTTAAATTTGGAGTCCGGATGACCAAAAACGGGCTACCGGAAGTTTTGGGGGAAAACTGGTGCATGGGGGGTGACCGTGGACCGGCGGGAGCCACATGGCGGCCTGTCATTGGCCGGCTCACGCTGCTCGGTCCACGGGAATTGCGCGCTAGTGCATAGACCGCGGGGGCGGGCCACGTGGCGCATCCGGATTGGCGGGTGCACGCGGTGCGGCTCAGGGAGAAAGCGGCGGCCTGGGTGGACCGGGGGCACGACGCGTGGCAGCCTGGCATTGGGGGGCTCACGTGGTCGCGGTCCACGGCCCATGCGGTTGTGTACGGGGCAGCGAGGCAGCTGACGCATGGCGACCGCACTCGAGTGCGCCACGCGTCGCCCCGTGCGCGCTCCGCCCCACCTACCCCACCGACGCTGGTCTGGGCTACGTGGCGCTCAGGGAGGGCCTTTGCACCGCTGTTGCCTGTTGCATGGTGACGTGTCGTCACCAGGGCGATTCGGGCGCGTCGGATGGGGGGCGTCCGACCTTCTTTGGCGGATTCGGGCGCCCGAATTGAGGGCCCGAATCCGCCAGGCCTATGTGTGGATTTGGGCCTATAAATAGGGCCTTTAGGTGGACTTTTCTCTCTTTTCTGGACTTCTTTTCCCTGAGAGCTCTTAAGGTGGATTCTTCCTTCCACATAGCAGCACACTTTGGAGGACATTGAGGATTTTTGGAGTTCATCATTTAGGCCTTATCTGCGACGCGGCGCACAGTGACGCTTCTACTTCGACGACCCGTTTCGTCGCGTTTTAGTACGCGGACTCCCCCGACTCACTCCGATCTCCGTTTTTAGCAATTTTCCGCGCCGTCGGACTCACGACTGGTAGGACTCCAACTTTGATGTTTAGAGTTTTCACTGATTCCTTTCGGATTTTGGAGGTTTTTGAGCTTTTTTTTGCCCCTTTTTCTTTGCGGATTTTTGGACAGCATTGCTGAGTTTTAGCCATAACTTTGCGTACCGACATCGGATCGAGGTGATTCGAAAGGCAAACTTCATCTACTTCTCGCGAGGAATCTCCTGGAATTTTCTCAGAATTTTCTGAGTTGGGTTCGAAGGTGAGAATCTTTCTTCTTCCCGAGTTCTTATCTGTGGAATCTTGTACAGTTTATTATGGGGTGTTTCTCTTGCTAATTTTATATCTCAGCGTAGGTAACTCGTAATTGGCCGTGCAGGTATTCGTTTCGAAGCTATCGACACGTAGATCGTAGGGATATTTTATTTGGATTTTTCCGAGCACTTTCAGCAGGTGGATTATTCGCATCTTTACAGCTGAACTTTTTGGGATGATATTTCTCGGCAGATTTTGGGATTTTATGTGTAACTGGAACTTTGTATTGTACCCAGGAAGGATTGTGGACAGTTCTGAACCCGTTGGACTTTGAGTTGCTGTTTTCGGGTATTACAGCTGTAGGACTTTTGACAGCTCGACTTGTCAGGTGGGTGGCCTCATCTTCAAGATCTGCGATCTGTACATTAATTCTAGCTGTGTAGGGATGTGCATATATTATTATCTCCGGTATAGCATGTTAGAGAGCATGAATTGAGATTCCTTGTCTATACAGTTGATCATGTGATCCTTTTATTTTTCCCCACCACATCTTTATTCATTGCTATCTTTGGACTTGACCTAGCGCCCCTGTCATATGCAGCATGTTCAACCAGACTAGTAGAAAACTCCAACTTGGGCTAGGTTACTTCATTGCTTTAAACACTCCCAATGTCATCAATATTTCTTTCTGGACTTAGTTTCTTCCTCGCCCAGATAGTGGGCCGAGGGGTCAGGTTATTGTGGGGTACAATTTCACTCGTGTCGGGGGACCGAGTGGAGTCAGATAGTTGGTTATTGATCAGAGTGTCTTTCGATTACTGTCTGAGGGACAGGGGGTCTCGGCTGTGTAGTGTTTCCAGCCAGTGAGTGAGACTGGGTTCTTTTGATTACAGCCGATCTTGTTGATCGTGGATTTGGATTATAGCCTGCATGGGCCATATTGAGCTCGACAGAGATGCGCAGATACTTTGCTCGTTGGGTTCGCGCCCCTCGAGTGCCACTCCGGAGCTAGGCGGGTTACTTGCTATCGCGACTTGTCGACACAGTCCCTCTGGCTGGCCAGTTTGGCGGTCACGGACGCCCTACGTAAGTCCGCTCCTCCATGGACGTTCGGCAGTAGGTAGGCGCAGGTTTGACTGGACCCGATGTGGCAGTCAGTGTAGATTGGGTGACTTGAGTTGCGAGTTAGTAGTGGTACCAGGCTTCTTTCGGTCTCACCCTTGAGCACTTAGATAGAGGCATAGTAGCTGTAGAGTTAGTTTTACCAGCTTTTCTATCTAGTATTGCATCTGTTACCTTATGCCTCTAGTAGACTTAGTGGGCAGACCGTCGGGCTTGTTGGCGGCACCCACTGAGAACTACTTTGGGATGTAGTTCTCACACCCGTCGTGGTGTGTTTTTCCCCAGGGACCGCTTCTTCTGTTCCTGCTGCACCGGTTGCTGATCTAGCTGATCGAGGTAAGGGAGTCGCGAGTTAGATCCCTACCAGATGTCGTCCTGAGAGTAGTTTTACCCTCGTATGTTGAGAGTTTTTGTTGAGTGACCTTGTAGTGAGGATTGAGTTGTACTCTTCTTTATTTTGAGAGACTTATATATTTATGGTGAGGACTTTGGTAGTATATTTCTAGAGTTGTATTTATTTCTTTCAGTATTTTTACTTTCCATCTCTGATATATGTATAGTGTAGATGCTCTTTTGCAGGTTAGACGCTACGTTCATACGGGGCTTCCCGTATGGGCAGCGGATCTGTTGGCGAGTCCGGGTCGCAGTTTCGACCCGGGGCGTGACAGATTAGAGTGGTATCAGAGCCTAGGTGGTAGGTCAGTGAGGACTTAGAAACCCTAGGCTTGTGGTTGGACCCTAGGATGACTTACGTGAGAGGCGTCACCTTGTTGCGAAAGTCTTGATTGGGTTCTAAACTCTCCCAGTGGATGGGTGAGAGATTGACATATCTTCCTTCGGTAGCGACGATGTTGGCTGCAGACGACATAGTGCTGTTGGGAAGGGAGATATGCCTATTGACTTTCGCGAGATTGGGTCGAGTTTTGTTTGGAGGTTCTGACTGTTCTTCTCTTTCTCCTCAGGGGAGTGATGCCTCCGCGACGCGGGATGTCGACGCGTTCGCAGCCTTCTTCCTCGGTGCCCGAGCAGGAGGACGCAAGACAGGGACATCAGGATGAGGTGCTGGAGCTCCGTGCCCAGATGGCACAGATGTCTGAGGTTGTTCAGCATCAGGAGGAGACCTCTCAGCATCAGGAGGAGACCTTGCGACGCCAGGAGGAGGCTTCTCGCCGTCAGGAGGAGACCTTGCGACGCCAGGAGGAGGCTTCTCGCCGTCAGGAGGAGGCCTTGGGTCGGATGATGGTTCTGTTAGAGCAGAGGTCGCAGCCAGCGGTAGCACCCCTTGATAGTTTGCCTGTGCCTTCTTCTCCAGCTGCGGCGCCCCCTGTTACTCCTCCAGTACCGGCAGTTCCTGTTGAGCCGGTTCTTTGCAGACCACCGTCTGGGTCGACGGGACCTCTGACTTCAGCTGAGCAGCGAGTGGTGGTGGATCTGTTGATGAGGTTTCGCCAGTTTGATCCACCCCGATTTTCTGGAATGGGAGCTGAGCCGTGGGAGGCCGAGACTTGGATCACGGCCATGGAGCGTCATTTTGAGAGTCTATTCATTGAGGATCGCTTCCGGGTTCTCTTGGCTACACATTTCTTGGAGAGCAACGCCGAGGCTTGGTGGCGGCGTGTGCAACCGGCTGGGCCGCCGGGGACGCAGCTTCTCACCTGGACTGAGTTCCGCAGTCTTCTCCTTGGAGCCTTTTTCCCTGAGAGTGTCCGTCAGAGATTGGAGGTGCAGTTGAGGAGTCTCCGCCAGGGAGATCGGCCCGTGCACGTGTACATAGCTGAATTCAATCAGTTGTTGGCTAGTATGCCTCACGTGGCCAGGGATAAGGCTCATCAGATTTACATGTTCGAGCGAGGATTGCGCCGGGATATTTATCAGCTTGTTCGCTCCCGCAGACTGCAGACTTTGGAGGACTCCATGGAGCAGGCATTATATGTTGAGTCAGGAGAGACAGTGATGGCAGAGGTGGCGCCAGCCCCTGTAGTGACTCCAGGGGCGAAGCGCCCGGCACCGCTGGATGAGGGGCAGTCGAGCCGACAGGGACCCCCGAGACCTCCACGACCTCATCCTCAGGGTCGTGGGTATTAGGGGCACCAGAGACCAGGAGCACCCCGTTCGTGGCAGCAGCAGCGTCGACCACCTCGGCAGCAGCATTCCCAGCAGCAGTCTCAGCAGCAGCAGCAGCCACGGGGACAGCCACGGCCAGACCGTTGTGTGATTTGTGGAGGGTCGCACTTACCGACGCAGTGTTCCCAGAGTCAGGGTCGTTGCTTCCGTTGTGGACAGACTGGTCATTTACAGAGGTGGTGCCCCAGAGCAGGTCCTCCAGCAACTTCCTCAGCTTCGGCACCCACTGTTCCGTATCAGTCGGCAGGGCCTTCGGTGGCCTATGGTAGGCCTGATCATGCTTCATCCTCCTCACGACAGCCAGATCGACGACCACCAGCACCGAGCGGGCGAGTTTTTGCAGCGCAGGTAGAGGACGCTACAGCCGCTGACTATGTCGTCGCAGGTATTATTTTGATTTCCGCAGTACATTCTCGAGCTCTTTTTGATACTGGCGCATCGCATTCATTTATTAGTAGAGCATTTGTATCCCTACATGGTATAGAGGTAGTTTCATTATCGCATGCATTAGAGGTTCAGATTCCAGACCATGTCTTGCATGTCGAGGAGTATTGTAGGGATTGCCCTGTACAGTTGGGACCCTGGATCCTGCCTGCAGACTTGCTCGTCTTGCGGCAGCTCCGGGATTTCGACGTTGTACTTGGCATGGATTGGCTATCTCGGTACTGCGCCACTATAGACTGTAGAGAGAGGATGGTGACTCTTCGTGAGCCTGGACAGAAGGAGTTCAATTTTAGAGGCTGTCAGAGTACCTTGTTTGCGATGACTATCTCGTCGTCGAGAGCTCGGCGGATGATGAGTAGGGGCTGCATCGCTTTCCTAGCGACGGTTGTAGTGGTGCCTACGGCGGCACTGGGACTCGAGGATATCCCTATTGTCCCCGAGTTCCCAGATGTGTTTCCCCCTGAGCTGACGACTCTGCCGCCGGAGAGGGAGATTGAGTTTGTGATTGATGTGGTTCCAGGGACCGCACCAATCTCGAAGGCACCTTATAGGATGGCACCGGCCGAGCTGAGGGAGTTGAAAGCCCAATTGCAGGACTTGATGGATGTGGGTTTTGTAAGGCCCAGTGTATCTCCGTGGGGAGCGCCGGTTTTATGTGTGAAGAAGAATGATGGATCACTTCGTTTGTGTGTGGACTACAGGGAGCTGAATAAAGTGACCATCCGGAATAAGTACCCCCTACCACGGATTGACGATCTGTTTGATCAGTTGCAGGGAGCGTCTGTATTTTCGAAGATTGATCTTCATCAGGTAACCACCAGCTGAGGGTGAGGGCCGAGGACATTCCCAAAACGGCTTTTAGAACCCGGTACGGGCATTATGAGTTTACGGTTATGCCTTTTGGTTTAACTAATGCCCCTGCTGCATTTATGGATATGATGAACCAGGTATTTCAGCCGTACTTGGATCGGTTTGTCGCCGTATTCATTGACGACATCTTGATTTACTCCCGAAGTGATATGGAGCATGAGGAGCACTTGAGGATAGTGCTACAGCTTCTGCGAGAGAAGAAGTTGTATGCCAAGCTTAAAAAGTGTGACTTTTGGCTTCGGGAGGTTGCTTTTCTAGGCCACGTTATTTCAGCCGCAGGAGTAGCAGTGGACCCGACGAAGATTGATGCAGTTCGGGATTGACCTAGACCGACGACGGTTACTGAGGTCCGTAGCTTTTTGGGATTAGCAGGTTATTACCGTCGGTTTGTAGAGGGCTTTGCGAAGCTCTCTACTCCCCTGACCAGTTTGACTAGAAAGGGGGTAAGGTTTGTTTCGTCTGAGCGGTGCCAGGAGAGTTTTGAGGAACTGAAAAGGAGATTGATCTCGGCACCAGTTCCAGCACTACTAGTGATGGGCGATGAATACGTGATTTATAGTGACGCCTCTCACAGCGGCTTAGGTTGTGTCTTGATGCAGCATGGTAGGGTAATTGCTTATGCTTCACGGCAATTAAAGGATTATGAGAAGAATTACCCTACTCATGATTTGGAGCTTGCAGCTGTGGTGTTCGCACTGAAGTTATGGCGGCATTATCTTTACGGGGAGCACTGCGAGATTTACACGGATCATAAGAGCTTAAAGTACTTGTTTACTCAAAAGGAGTTAAACTTGAGGCAACGCCGGTTGTTGGAGCTATTAAAGGACTATGATGTGAGCATCCTTTATCATCCCGGCAAGGCCAATGTAGTAGCAGATGCTTTGAGTAGGAGGTCAGCGCAGAGCTTGAGCATGTTGATCACTCAGCAGCCACCGTTTGTTGAGCAGTTGAGGCGTCTTCAGATTGAGATTGTATCCCCTGGGGTCTCTGCTAGACTCATGTCAATGGTCTTGCAGCCCACTCTATTTGACAGGATTAGAGAGACACAGAGTGAGGAGCCCCACTTGACGAGGACTAGATCGCAGATTCAGGCTGATCAGATAGGGGATTTTGCTGTGGATAGCTCGGGAGTACTGCGGTACAGGGACCGAGTGTGTGTGCCTATGGACCCTGAGCTCAGAGATCAAATTTTGAGGGAGGCCCATTATACACCTTATACCATCCACCCTGGGGGTACTAAGATGTATAGGGACCTCAAGGCACACTTTTGGTGGTCTGGAATGAAGCGGGATATTGGAAGATTCGTGGCTCAATGTTTAACTTGTCAGCAAGTGAAGGCAGAGCACCGGGTTCCTGCTGGCAAGTTACAAAGTCTTCCAATTTCCGAGTGGAAATGGGACCACATCACCATGGACTTCGTCACTGGACTGCCGAGGGCACAGAGTGGGGCCGACGCTATTTGGGTTATCGTGGATAGACTCACCAAGTCTGCTCACTTTTTGCCTGTACAGATGACTTGGTCGTTAGAGCGTCTGGCACAGTTATATTTGGATGAGGTGGTGAGATTGCACGGTGTACACGCCTCGATTGTATAAGATAGGGACCCGAGGTTTGTGTCGTATTTTTGGAGGAGTCTACAGTCAGCTTTGGGGACCCAGCTCCGATTCAGCACAGCATTCCACCCACAGACTGATGGACAGTCTGAGCGCACCATACAGACCTTGGAGGATATGCTTAGAGCGTGCGCTATGGATTTTGGAGGAGGGTGGTACCGGCACTTGGAATTGGTTGAGTTTGCGTGCAACAACAGCTATCAAGAGAGCATTCAGATGGCTCCGTTTGAGGCGTTGTATGGACGCAAGTGTCAGTCGCCCTTATATTGGAGTGACGTGGGTGAGAGGAGGACTTTGGGACCGGATTTACCGTGGACCGGCGGGAGCCACGTGGCGGCCTGTCATTGGCCGGTTCACGCCGCTCGGTCCACGGGAATTGCGCGCTGGTGCATAGACCGCGGGGGCGGGCGACGTGGTGCTTCCGGATTGGCGGGTGCACGCGGTGCGGCTCAGGGAGAAAGCAGCGGCCTGGGTGGACTGGGGGCACGACGCGTGGCAGCCTGGCATTGGCGGGCTCACGTGGTCGCGGTCCACGGCCCGTGCGGTTGTGTACGGGGCAGCGAGGCAGCCGACGCGTGGCGACCGCACTCGAGTGCGCCACGCGTCGCCCCGTGCGCGCTCCGCCCCACCTACCCCACCTACGCTGGTCTGGGCTACGTGGCGCGCAGGGAGGGCCTTTGCACCACTGTTGCCTGTTGCATGGTGACGTGTCGTCACCAGGGCGATTCGGGCGCGTCAGATGGGGGGCGTCCGACCTTCTTTGGCGGATTCGGGCGCCCGAATTGAGGGCCCGAATCCGCCAGGCCCATGTGTGGATTTGGGCCTATAAATAGGGCCTTTAGGTGGACTTTTCTCTCTTTTCTGTACTTCTTTTCCCTGAGAGCTCTTAAGGTGGATTCTTCCATCCACATAGCAGCACACTTTGGAGGACTTTGAGGATTTTTGGAGTTGATCATTTCGGCCTTATCTGCGACGCGGCGCACAGTGACGCTTCTACTTCGACGACCCGTTTCGTCGCGTTTTAGTGCGCGGACTCCCTCGACTCACTCCGATCTCCGTTTTTAGCGATTTTCACGCCGTCGGAATCATGACTGGTAGGACTCCAACTTTGATGTTCAGAGTTTTCACTGATTCCTTTCGGATTTTGGAGGTTTTTGAGCTTTTTTTCGCCCCTTTTTCTTTGCAGATTTTTGGACAGCATTGCTGAGTTTTAGCCATAACTTTGCGTACCGACATCGGATAGAGGTGATTCGAAAGGCAAACTTCATCTACTTCTCGCGAGGAATCTCCTGGAATTTTCTCAGAATTTTCTGAGTTGGCTTCGAAGGTGAGAATCTTTCTTCTTCCCGAGTTCTTATCTGTGGAATCTTGTACAGTTTATTATGGGGTGTTTCTCTTGCCGATTTTATATCTCAGCGTAGGGAACTCGGAATTGGTCGTGCAGGTATTTATTTCGAAGCTATCGACGCGTAGATCGCAGGGATATTTTATTTGGATTTTTCTGAGCACTTTCAGCTTGTGGATTATTCGCATCTTTACAGCTGAACTTTTTGGGATGATATTTCTCGGCAGATTTTGGGATTTTATGTGTAACTGGAACTTTGTATTGTACCCAGGAAGGATTGTGGACAGTTCTGAACCCGTTGGACTTTGAGTTGTTGTTTTCGGGTATTATCAGCTGTAGGACTTTTGACAGCTCGACTTGTCAGGTGGGTGGCCTCGTCTTCAAGATCTGCGATCTGTACATTAATTCTAGCTGTGTAGGGATGTGCATATATTGTTATCTCCGATATAGCATGTTAGAGAGCATGAATTGAGATTCCTTGTGTATACAGTTGATCATGTGATCCTTTTATTTTTCCCCACCACATCTTTATTCATTGCTATCTTTGGACTTGACCTAGCGCCCCTGTCATATGCAGCATGTTCAACCAGACTAGTAGAAAACTCCAACTTGGGCTAGGTTACTTCATTGCTTTAAACACTCCCACTGTCATCAATATTTCTTTCTGGACTTAGTTTCTTCCTCGCCCAGATAGTGGGCCGAGGGGTCAGGTTATTGTGGGGTACATTTTCACTCGTGTCGGGGGACCGAGTGGAGTCAGATAGTTGGTTATTGATCAGAGTGTCTTTCGATTACTGTCTGAGGAATAGGGGGTCTCGGCTGTGTAGTGTTTCCAGCCAGTGAGTGAGACTGGGTTCTTTTGATTACAGCCGATCTTGTTGATCGTGGATTTGGATTATAGCCTGCATGGGCCATATTGAGCTCGACAGAGATGTGCAGATACTTTGCTCGTTGGGGTCGCGCCCCTCGAGTGCCACTCCGGAGCTAGGCGGGTTACTTGCTATCGCGACTTGTCGACACAGTCCCTCTAGCTGGCCAGTTTGGCGGTCACGGACGCCCTACGTAAGTCCGCTCCTCCATGGACGTTCGGCAGTAGGTAGGCGCAGGTTTGACTAGACCCGATGTGGCAGTCAGTGTAGATTGGGTGACTTGAGTTATGAGTTAGTAGTGGTACCAGGCTTCTTTCGGTCTCACCCTTGAGCATTTAGATAGAGGCATAGTAGCTGTAGAGTTAGTTTTACCAGCTTTTCTTTCCAGTATTGCATCTGTTACCTTATGCCTCTAGTAGACTTAGTGGGCAGACCGTCGGGCTTGTTGGCGGCACCCACTGAGAACTACTTTGGGATGTAGTTCTCACACCCGTGGTGGTGTCTTTTTCCCCAGGGACCGCTTCTTCTGTTCCTGCTGCAGGGTGGGTTTGACCACCAGGGTCATGAGTTGAGCGACCGTACCCGCTGGTACTACCTCCAGTCTCAATTGCGAAAACTCTGCAATCAGACGGTCCTGCTGGGTAAGGGCGTTTATCATTGATTCCACCGTCTGTCCCTTGCGTCTCAGGGCATCGGCCACCACATTTGCCTTCCCCGGGTGGTAGTGGATCGTTAAGTCATAGTCTTTCAGTAGCTCGAGCCACCGCCTTTGCCGCAAGTTTAGCTCCTTCTGGGTGAAAAGGTACTTGAGGCTCTGATGATCGGAATACACATTACAGTGTGTCCCGTACAAATAGTGTCTCCACAGCTTGAGGGCAAATACGACTGCTGCAAGCTCCAAGTCGTGCACGGGGTAATACCGTTCGTACTCCTTAAGTAGCCTAGACGCGTAGGCTATGACCTTACCCCGTTGCATAAGCACGCCACTGTAATATCATAGATTTTTGTAACACTTTATACCTCCTGCTAATAAAGTTTCCGTTTAGTGCAACCTTTGAAACGGGTTTACTTAAGTCGAAAATTTGGAGGTGCGGGTATTTTTCTGCGATAGAGCTCGGAAAACAGTGAACGGCAGCGCGATCGGATCCAGATTCCGACTTACGGAACTCCCGGAAAGGGGTAGAAAGTGATCGCAATGGCCAGGGGGTGCATCGAAATCTGCGTAAGTGATTTGGCGCGCTTTCTTAGGAAAAAGAGGGATTTATCTTTAAAGAATTATCCCGAAGGATCTTATTTGAGGAATTAATTAATTGAGGAATTATCTCTAAGGAATTATCTCCAAGGATTAATTCAATGGTTAATTAATTAGAGATTGAAATCCGACGTATGGATTCTCCGGAATAGGGTTTTGAGGATCGCGGTAACCGTAGTATGCATCGGAATCCGTGCAAAAGATCGGGCACGCTTTTCGAAGAGATAAGGAATTATCTCTTATGACTTAATAATTATTAATTAATTATTAATATCCGGATGTGGGTTTAATGTACGTACAAATTATCTGTTTCCGGATAGAAAAGAGGAAACCCTAACCGGAGAGAAAAGAGAGAAAAGAAAAGAAAAAGGAAACCCTAACCGGAGAGAAAAGAAAGAAAGAAAGAAAGAAAAGAGAAAAGGAAAAAGGCAAACCCTAACCGGAAGGAAACGAGAGGAAGGAACGAGCGAAAGAAAAGGGGAAAGGCGAAACCCTAATCGGAAGGAAACGGTGGAAAAGAAAGTGAAGGCCAAAGGACCCAAACCATCCCAACGAGCGTGCCGAAGCCGGGAGCATGAACGGATCACTGTCTCCGACGATTAGAGGTAAACAAAATTTAATTTCGTAGAAGTTTCGCTTGGTTTTCATTTTCGATCTTTTTCACGGAGTCTTAGGAGGAGTCGTCGCTACCCTAGGCATCGTCGCCGTGGAGCCCTAGGGCATCACCGCCGCGACCGGGATGCGCGCCGCGCGGGGACGGTGCCCGCACGGTCGCAACAAGTGCCGCGCGGGACCAAGGTCCCGCGTGGCCGAGGTTCAGGTAAGCGCCGCGCAGGGCCGGTGCCCACGCGGCCGCGCCAAGTGCCGCGCGAGCGGGCGCCCGCGCGGCCAAGGCACGTGCCGCGCGGGGCGCATGCCCGCGCGGCCGCGACTGCATGCCGCCGGGGCGGGCGCCAACGTGTCGCGGTGGCGCGCGCCGCGCGGGGCTCATGCCGCGCGGCCGCGGTTGCATGCCGCGCGGGCGGGCGCCCGCGCGGCGGCGGCAGTGCGCGCCGCGCGGGGCTTCTGCCCGCGCGGCCGCGGCTGCATGACGCGCGGGCAGGTGCCGCGCGGCGGCGGCAGCACGCGCCGCGCGGGGCACATGCTCGCGCGGCCGCGACTGCAAGCCGCGCGGGCAGGTGCCGCGCAGCGGCGGCAGCACGCGCCGCGCGGGGCACATGCCCGCGCGGCCGCGGCTGCATGCGGCCGCGGCAGCAAGCCGCGCGGGCAGGTGTCGCGCGGCCGCGGCTGCATGTGGCGGCGGCGGCGGCGGCGGCGGCCGCAGCAAGTGCCGCGCGGGGTCGGTGCCCGCGCGGCCGCGGTTTGCGCCGTGTGAGCCTAGGACTGCATGATCGCGGAGTGTGCCGCGCGGGGTTGGTGCCCGCACGGCCGCGGCTTGCGCCGCGCAGGGCTGGGTCCCGCGCGGCCGTTCGGCCGCAACGCCGCAGGAACGGGTAGGCGGCGCGTCGCTCGACGCACGCGAGCGACCCGCCTGGTCAAGTTGTCTTTAGTGTTTAGACTCGGTTTGTCTATTATTATTCTTCTGATCTGACCGCAGCTCTTTTGGGGACTACTTCTAGGTCCGGGCGTCGACAGAGAGCAAGGTCCGATCTCTGGAACGCAGTTTTCGCACGATTGAGGTGGGTAGGTGTGGTTAATACCGGCGTGGTGTCGTTCCCGAATATTTGTTTTGATAAAGCAGACATATTGGTAAATTGACTAACCCCATAGCATGTGAATCCCTTTAATTATGTTAATCAAAGCGGCTGCGGTCGCAGGGTCGATACACTTTTCTGACTAAAGCGGCTGAGGTCGCAAGGCTATTTTTATACTCATGTTGTTTACACGTACACCGGCAGTTTGGCCACTGCACAGGGTGTATTTTTCCGGAAAGATGGTAAGTCATTTACCCGTGTACCCCACAACGAGAGGTTAGTGGGGGCCCCTCAAGGAGAGGCGACTGCTACTTGGGCAGTGGAGGGGTTGGAGGCACCAAGAAAATGAGTACGGCATTAGGGTTCGGGCCCAAATTATTTTGAAAGCTGGGGTAGGTGCCAAGTGAGATCTTCGATGGGGATTTAGCGACACATGAGAGGGGGAGGGGGAAAAGTAAATGCTTCGGTTGTTCGGTGTGTTCTTTCTATTCTTGCATTTACATATATATCTTTCTACTTTATCAGTCACTGACAACCCACACTGTGACAGGTTCGAGTAGGGGTCGAACTCGGGACGACGGTGAGGCATCGATTAGAGAGCACTAGCCATGAGGGCTAGTAGACGATACGCTTTTTTATTTCTACTTGTGGTTATTTGATTACTATGGTTAGTTAGACTGTGATACGTTTCTGTGGTTTCTGATCGATGTTGGAATGGTGAACTCTTATAAACTAGTAGCAAGTGATAGGATGTGCAATTGCGGCTGTTTTCTAAATGCAAACCTGGTTTCGAAAGAGATTTCTAAAACAAGTGCCGTGTGGGCACCGACTTTAAAACCCATGGAATTATCCTTTCAAGTTAAAAAGCCGCCCAAAGAGTTTGCGAAAACGTTTTGGAAAAACTGGGTGTCGAGTGGACACCGGCTTTCAAAACCCATGGGTTTATGCTGTAGGCTGTATGAGATAGCGGTGATGGTATGATTTAATGTAATCTTCCCATTTTGTCTGGCATGGTTGGAATGGTTAAAGTATATGCAGTATTGGCAACGCCGTGCATATACAAAGGAGATTCCGCCCGAGCGGGGAGTGAATTTGTATATGTGGCGGGTCTGGTACGCGTCGGGGGGTGAGTTTCCTTTTAAAGAAAAAAAAATAGGTACGTTTTCCGCTCTTTTAGAACCTCCGGGGCGTGACAGATTATATGGTATCAGAGAAAACGACTTTAACCATGGTGACCAGTGACCAACATCCACAGAATGTGTTATCACGAGTGACTAACCAAGTTGATAACCAAAGTATAGGTGTGTCACGTATTAGCGTGAGCGCGGGGAAAAGGGGATAGAGTCCCAGTGTTTGTAGATCAAGGTGCTAGACTAATTAAGTCTAGGACTAACTTGGTTTCTTTGTATGCACGTTTAATGGCCCGAAACCGCTCTTCTATCGATGGTGCAGAAGAGGATACGACGGTTCCGGCAACAGTGGAGAAGCGGCTACTCCAACAACGGATTACGCGACATGGCTTAGCGCTTTCCCTTGTGTTAGGAAGGACGAACCCCACACGGCTCCCCTTCACAAGGATGGTCTACATAGCGACACTATTTGGGTAATACCGATGGTGGGTTTACCCGCTTACCGAGAAGTGATCGACAGGACCACTATGGAGGGGCGGGAATTAGCCGTTCCACGCACCCGGCAGAAGGATCATGAGCCTACCGGGGGCCGAAAACGACCCCAGCCATAACCCGGGAATGACTTTCCCAACGGGAGCCGACCACCCCAGTATCCGAAGACGCCGCAGGGAATCTGGAACACATCAGACAAGGGAATCGATACGTCATGGAGTATCGACAAGAATATGTAGGGTTGGCCAATTGTGTTTCCTTTGTTATAAGGGATGAAGCTCACCGAGCCCGCCTCCTCATAGACGGATTGCGGAGCAATATTTTTGAAGTTGTGCAAGCGGTGGAACTTCACACCTTCCAGAAAGTGGTGGATAGGGCCACCATAGTGGAGCGCGGATTCGTGGTGACGCGCGCCCGACAAGAGGACTCGGAGTACAACAAGGACAAGAAACGACCCCAACCCTTCTCCGGAGGAAGATTTCCTAGCGGGGACCGGCCATGCATCATCTACAGAGGAGAAATTATTCGTTTCCGGAAGCACGACCTTTGCTTCTCATGTGACAAACTGGGACAGTTCCGCTTTTACTGCCCCGAACCCGGGAACAATTCTTTGGAGTCGCGACACGGATGAGAGGTCTTATGCGACGACACGACAAGGGATGCACTACCCGAGGGAAGTAGTAGCAGGAAAGACCCCTTACGAAGAGTAACGTTGGTCTTGACCCCAGGAGAACCCTTAGAAGCAAATACTTTTTACCTTCCTGCCCAATAAGGATGCGAAGATTTAGTTGTCTTTGGTGTTGGCCATTTATTTATGGTCAAATAGGTCCAACTTCCTGCCTTGAGATAATAGGCCCAGGGGACTAGAGAGTTGGGTTGGGTGAGCCCAATAAGTTGAGTGGGCTGCGGTCCACAATAGACCTAATGGCAAGAGGCCCAACAATAGACCAAACGACCAGGTGGGTTGAGTCCGGTCGAGATTTGTGGTGCTGTGTATGTACGCTTTAAGTGAATTGGTTGCGTACCTCGAAAAGCTCGAGCTTTTGGGGTTAATGGTTGGCGCCAACGATCCAACATTTGTGACTTAGTGGTGTCACTGCTAAGAGAATTCGAGGGGATACTCGGAAGGGATGAGCTTACCGAGTAACAGGTGCTAGTCGATTGCGAGAAACCGAGAGTGCCGTCTTAGGGCACACCTGTTCTATTCCTACGGAAGAAGGGGGGGGTGTAACACCCCCGGAATTTGGATTAGTCCTCTATATAAATGATATAATAGGACTAAATCTCTAACCCGGCTATAGCATTTTGGATGGTAGCAAGATCCAAGAGGAACATGAGAGTTAAGCGTGCTAGAGCTAGAGTAGTTCTAGGATAGGAGACCCCCTGGGAAGTGGGGCGTCACAGTTGGTATCAGAGACATTCACCAGCCGGAAATATGAGATGAGTCTCGGCTGAGCCAGGGTTATATAGCGGGTAGAGCGAGGCTCCCCGGCTAATGACCGTTGTGAGTGGAGTGCAGCTCCTCACAAGGTCGGCTAAGGCTAGCGAGACGAGTCTCACATCGCCTGGTGCTTGTGAGTGTGCTTGAGCCTGACGTGAACGTCAGGGCTTAAAGGGGGGAAGAATGTAACACCCCCGGAATTTGGATTAGTCCTCTATATAAATGATATAATAGGACTAAATCTCTAACCCGGCTATAGCATTTTGGATGGTAGCAAGATCCAAGGAGAACATGAGAGTTAAGCGTGCTAGAGCTAGAGTAGTTCTAGGATGGGTGACCCCCCGGGAAGTAGGGCGTCACAGGGGGGGGGGGGCTACGGCTGTGCGTCATCAATCGGGGGATAGGTAAGGCCATAGTATAGAGCAACTACCCTTCACCTTGGGTTGTAGACCCATTCAAACAATAACCAGGAGCGACGGCGCCGGCGGGGTCGCTCTGCAACCCAGCTATGTCATTTTGGATGGTTGCAACGTCCAAGAGGTTATGAGGGTTAAATGTCCTAGAGCTAAAGAAGCACTAGGTTGGGCGACCCCCTGGGATGTGGGGCGTCGTAGTACGCCAGAATATAGTCCGGAGTGACGGCGTACCAAAAACGACCCTTCGTTTCCGGTACGGCCACCCCGAGTTTACGGTTATACCGTTGAACTCATTATCGCTCCAGCAGAATTCGTGAAGGTAATGGACAGGATCATGGAACCCTTCTTAGACCAATTTGTGGTGGTCTTTATATATGTGTAATATCATAGATTTTGTAGCACTTAATACCTCCTACTAATAAAGTTTCCATTTAACGTAATTAACGTAACAGTTTTACTTAATTCGTTAATTCGGAGGAGCGGGTATTTTTCTGCGATAGAGCTTGGAAAACGGTGAATGGCAGTGTGATCGGATCCAGATTCCGACTTACGGAGCTCCCGGAAAGGGGTAGAAAGTGATCGCAATGGCCAGGGGAGCATCGAAATCCGCATAAGTGATTTGGCACGCTTTCCGACGAAAAAGGATAGAATTATCTTTAAGGAATTATCCTGAAGAATCTAAAATGTGGAATTAATTAATTGGAGAATTAATTAATCAGAGAATTAATTAATTGGGGAATTAATTAATTAAGGAATTAATTAATTGGGAATTTTAAATACCCAAAGTGGTTATTTCGTACAAAAAGATATTTCGTTATCTTCTCCCGAAAGAAAGAGAGAAAAAGAAAAAGAAAGACGAAACCCTAATCGGAGGAAACAAGAAGAAAGGCGAAACCCTAATCGACAGAGAACGGTGGAGAAGAAGGTGAAAGCTAAAGGATCCAAAGCCTCCCGACGAACGCGCCAAAACCGGGAGCGAGAACGGATAGCCGTCTCCTACGATTAGAGGTAAACTAATTTTATTTTGGTATAGTTTCGCTCGGCTTTTGGGTATCGGTCTTTCATGAGGTTTAGGAGTAGCCGTTTGCTACCCAACGTGTCGCGACGCGAAGCCCTAAGGCGTCACCGCGCGACCGTAATGTGCGCCGCGCGGGGACGGTGCCCGCGCGGCCGCGGCTAGAGCCGCGCGGGATCGATCTCCCCGCATGGCCGCGGCTAGGGTAAACGCCGTGCTGGGTGGGTGCCCGCGCGGCGGCAGCGTCGCATGCCGCGCGGGGCCATGCCCGCGCGGCGGCCGCGGCGCGTGCCGCGCGGGGCGGGTGCCCGCGCGGCGGCGGCGTCGCATGCCGCGCGGGTCCATGCCCGCGCGGCGGCCGCGGCGCGTGCCGCGCGAGGCCGGTACCCACGCGGCGGCGACATTGCATGCCGCGCGGGGCCTTGCCCTCGCGGCTGCAGCTTGTGCCGCGCGGGCGAGTGCCCGCGCGGCCGCGGTTTGCGCCATGCGAGGCCGATGTCCGCACGACCGCGGAAGGTGCCGCGCGGGGTTGGTGCCCGTGCGGCCGCGGCTTGCACCGCATGGGGTTGGTGCCCGTGCGGCCGCGTGCTAGTGCCCGCGCAGTCACGACAAACGCCGCGCGGGGCTGGTGCCCGCGCGGCCGTACGACCCGTGACACCGCGGGGGCGGCCGCGTCGCTCGACGAGCACGGGTGCCACTGCCGGGTCAAGTTGTCATTTGTGTTTTGAGTCGTTTGGGCTCGGTTTATCCACTACTATATTGTTGATCTGACCATGGCTCTTTTGGGGACTACTTCTAGGTCCGGGCGACAACAGAGAGCAAGGTTCAGTCTCCGGAATACGCGTTTCGCATAATCAAGGTGGGTAGGTGTTGGTTATTACCGGTGAGGTGTCGTCTCCGAATACTCGTTGTGATAAAGTAGATATGGTTATAATTTGACTAACCCCCTAGCATGTGAATCCCTTTACTATTTCAATCAAGCGGCTGCGGTCGCAGGTGCGTTATACTGTTCTGGTTATAGCGGCTGAGGTTGCAAGGCATTAAAATTACTCCTATTGCTGACACGCACACCGACAGTTTGGCCACTGCAGAGGGTGTATTTTTCCGAAAAGATGGTAAGTCATTTACCTGTGTACCCCATAAGGGGAGGTTAGTGGGGACCCCTCAAGGGGAGGCGGCTGCTACTTGAGCAGTCGAGGGGTTGGAGGCACCAAGAAGATGAGTACGGTATTGGGGTTGGTGCCCAAAATATTCTGAAAGCTGGGGTAGGTGCCCAGCGGGACTTTCAACAGGGATTTGGCGATACATGAGGGGAGGGGGAAAAGTAAATGCTTCGGTGATTCGGTGTGTTCATTCTATTATTACGTTTACTTGCATGCTTTCTACTTTATCAGTCACTGACAACCCACACTGTGACAGGTTCGAGTAGGGGTGGAATTCGGGACGACGGTGTGGCATCAGTTAGAGGATACTAGCCAAGAGGGCTAGTAAAACGATACTTTATTTTAGTTATTTTTGGTTATGGCATAACTATGTTTAGTTCAACTGCGTTTCATATACTGTGGTTTCTGATGGATGTTGGGAGGAGGACTTTCTTATAATTAACTGGTGAATGATAAGATGTGTAATTGTGGCTTGTTTTCAAATACAAACCGGTTTCAAAGATGTTTTCAAAGCATGTGTCGTGTGGGCACCGATTTTAAAACCCGTGGATTTATCCTTTCAAGTTAATGGCCGCACAAAGAGTTTGCGAAAACGATTTGGAAAACTAGGTGTCGTGTGGGCACCGATTTTCAAAACCCATGGGTTTATGCTATAGATTGTATAAGATAGCGGTGATGGTTTGATGTACTATATCCTTTCCTCGTTGCATGTCATGATTGGAATGGTTAAAGTATTGGACTTGTTGGTGACGTCGTGCATATACAAAGGAGACTCCGCCCGTTTGGGGAGTGAATTTGTATATGCGGCGGGTCTGATACGCACCAGAGGCAAGGTTCATGTAATTATTTAAGAAAAAAAAAAATAGGTACGTTTTCCGCTCCTTTAGAACCTCCGGGGCGTGACAGATTTTATAGTATCAGAGAAAACGGCTTTAACCAAGGAGATCATGACTAACATCCACAGAATGTAATGACACAAGTGACTAACAAAGTTGATAACCAAAGTATAGGTGTGTCGCGTACGAGCATGAGCGCGGGGAATTAAGGGATCGAGTCCCAGGGATAGAAGGTCAAGGTGCTGGGGATTTCCTAGACGCAATAGGGTTGATGTGATTTCTTTGTGTGTACAGATAACAGTCCGGCTTAGTGAGCAACGGCCAACGGGAATGGACACTGCAGCCGAGGCGAACCGCTTACTACGCAACCAGCTGCGCGAGGTGGCCGGGCAGCTGCTGACCCTCACTAAACGCTTGTGCACACTGACACGAGAGCTTGAGAGTGTCGACTGTTTTCAGCGCAGCGTCAGCGACGACGCCTTTCGTAGAATGCCACCGGCAGGTTTTACCACCTATCAAGAGGCGGTCGACTTGGTCGTGCGGGCAGAGCATGAACTTGCCGAGGCACGTGCTCGGTGGGGACACCCCGGGATGCAGCAGGGCCTGGGAAACCCCTACCCCGGTTCGGCAGGGGACTTCTATCAGAAGGGCCGGGCGACAAAACGCCCGAAGACAGGACAGGAATCTGAACAAACGCTGAAAGAGGGACATGAACCTCCGAAGCCGTGTGTCATTTGTGGTGGCGCGCACCCAATGATGGGCTGCCCTTGGCGGAACGAACACTGCTTCCGATGCGGCAGGCCGGGCCACACACGTTACACGTGCCCCTGGAAACCGGCTGTCACTATGTTGGGTTATATGTAATAAGGATCTAAATAGGAGAAAAAACACCTAGAGGGGGGTGAATAGGTGTAAACGTATAAACACTCAAAAATCGTTGCGATAAAAACCCAATGCGGAAATAAAAATAACTCGCAAGATTTTTACGTGGAAAACTCCATCACCGGAGTAAAAAACCACGGGACCGATAACACGGCAGAAATCCACTAGAATTAAAACACGTACAAGGTGATTTACCGTACACACTTACGACTTAACCTTTTCCATACGCTCCTAGAGGATCTTCTCCGCTCGCTCCGCGACGCTTCTCGAATCCACGATCTGCGCCCAACGCCGAATCCACGGCGTCCAACGTCGAATCCACGACGTCCGACCGAGTCCACGGTCTTCACCCAATAGCACCCTTCGAATCCACGAACGTGCCTCGCTCCGAATCCACGAGAGCGGTTGAACCTTGAATCCACAAGGACACGCGAATCCACGCGTCGATTTTTGGGGTAAATCGTTGTTTTTGGTGGTGATGATCCGCCGAATACTTAGATCAAAGATAGATCGGAAATACCATCTAAGTATTCATTAGTTTGATTCAACTCAAGATGTGAGTATGAAAACCTAGAATCAAACTAATCAATATAGATGAAGAAACATAGAGTATTCTCTAATGATTTCCTTTCTTCTCTATATGTGGATCTAGAGCCGTATAAAATAAGATATGAATATGACGGCTATTTTCCTTCTTTTTGGATTCATTGGATTTTTTGGATTAACCCTAGAAAAAGAGTCATAGGGTCTATTTATAGGTTAGAAACCCTAGGAAGGAGATAAGAATAAAAAACCTACCATTTCTGGAAATTTTACGGACGGCGATCCGGATCGGACTAGCTGTGATCCGGATCGTCGTAACGAGTCAGGTAGTTCCAGAAAAACGAAGGTTCGGGATCCGGATCGAAGTGCTTGATCCGGATCGTTCATACAGTTCACCAAACATCAACGTTCGGGATCCGGATTGCGAAGCCTGATCCGGATCGTTCAAGGAAGATGGTAAACTCAGTGTTCGGGATCCGGATCAAGAGAGGCTACGATCCGGATTGAACTGGTGTATGAACGAACCACCTTCGGGATCCGGATTGAACAACCTGATCCGGATCCTGAACATGTCCCAAGTCCAGTTTTTGATTTTTATGCAATGAAAGATTCTTCCAAGTGTTTCTACACTACAAGAAGTATTCGGATCACCAAAAATATTTAGTTAAACATACCTGATCCTTTTGAATTCTTCTTTCTTGAGATTGAGTTAAATGATCCAACTTTCTTCACCTTCAATCTTCAAGACTTGAAACTTTCACGAAACTACGCCAACTCAAATTCCGTAACAATCTCCCCCTTTGGCGGTTTCGTGACAAAACACAGATCCACTAAAGAAAATTCAAAAAGATATTTTTGTTGCTATCACCATACAACAAAAATTTACAATGGAGATCCAAAAATTTAAAAACATGAGATAAACTCCTAAAACAGACTCTAGACTTAGACATCTGTACTCTCTGCACAAAGAAATCATTCTTGACAAAAAGAGATCATTAGATACCTCAAGAATATTTAGCATTCAAAACCTAGTACAGAGATAGAGTTTATCTGATCATCATGACATTTGAGAATTCAGATATGTAAGAGAATCATAGTCAAAAACCAACATATCTTCTATGCAATCAAAAACCAAATGTCACAGAGTGAACATCAACTTGTTAGTTATATTACATGCCCAAATAGTTAGATGAATAGTTAGTCGAGGCATGCATTCAAACAAATGAAAACCAAAAGTTGAAGTTCTACTTACCTTTTAAGTTGAGGTTATACTTACCTCGATGTTCACACATTCACATCATCATTGTTCAAGTTCGATATTCACATCATCATTGTTCAAGTTCTCTCTAAACTCTCTCCCCCTTTTTGTCACAAACAAAGCCATAATTACAAAAATTTAAGGAGAGTCAAGAAGTTTCAAAATTTTGTTCCTAAAAGTAAGAACCAGAACTAAGAGTGAGTCCTAAAAACTGAAAAACCTGCACAAGAAAAGATTAAAAATCTAAAGTTCCTGCATAAGAGAATTGTTAGGCATCTGAGTCTGAGTCAACCGAGGCGGAGTCTTCAGAGCTCGTGCAACCCAGCTTTTTCAAAATTCCTTTAAGCATTCCCGAAATCGTAGAACACTCTTGCTTCATCTGATGTATGTCCTTGGACATCTTTCTGAGTTCTAGAGCCATTTTATCTTGTTCTTGTTTTATGGAAGACTCTAAGTTTCCCTTTTGGTCAGTTCTTCTGGAAGTTGAAGAACGTTGTGTGACGATTGACGGAGCAGTCTGACCTTCATTCCGAGGAGATCGTCTTGGCAAAGAAGGTGAATTGTCAAGAGGTTCATTGCTTGGCACAGTCTTTTTCTTTGCTTGTTGCTTAAGTATTGAGGAAGACTTCAGTAGCTTCTTTTTCTTTAGGTAAACCTTATTTTCTTCATCAATACCTTGTTGTACTTCGTCAAGAAATGTGTCCCAATCTTCTTCGTCTTCTGATTCAGTGTCAATTTGAGAGATATTTCTTGGGTTCTCTTGACATGGTTCATTTATTTCAATACCTCGAGCTCGTCCAGGTCGTCGAGCAAGTCTTTTTCTTTTTAAGAAAATGGATGAAGAGGTCATTGGTGCTTTTCCTTTTTCCGCAGCAGTGAGCGGAGCCTTTTCCTTTGATGTCTCTGCATGGGCTTTCCCTTTCGATGCAACAGAGGTTTTCTGTGGCGATTCTCCAGGATGTGTTTCATCATCTGATAACTCATCCCAATTGACTTCATCCTTTTTAGCCCTCTTGGCAGTGTCTCTCGTATGTATCATAGCAGCAAGTAGGAAAACAATCGAAGTGATCACCATTGCTATTGGTTTCTTGTGAGAAGAAAATCCTGTGAGCAACAACTCAGGAACACGAAAAATTGTTAATTTTCAAAGATTTGAAAAATTGTACCCAAACAATCATAATCATGTAGAGAGACTAAGAATCAAATTAGTTTTGCAAAAAGACTTTTAAAAATAGATCAATTGCATGATTTTCGAAAATCCTTATTATATGCCCTAAAACCAAAATTTTAGAAATCGAAGCCTAAAAATTCGTTACTCAGGAGAATACCTAGCATACAATCAAAACTAATCTACCCAGAGTTCTTATTTCAAAAGAAATTTGATCAAAAACCATCCACAAACAAAATTGATCCAAGAAATTCATCACGTTTGAGGAGGAATAGAGAAAAAACGGTGAAAAACCGAGATTTTGATCAATAAAACTTACTTGGAGTTGAAGAACTTGAGTTTGAAAGCTTCCAAGAAGGGTGAAATCTAGAGAGAGAAGCTCTGGAAATTTTGGAACAAAAGATTGGAGTAAAAGAAATCAAAACCCTTTTGTTCTTTATAAAACCCTAGCCGCGATCCGGATCAGACCATGCTTGCGATCCGGATCGGCTACCCGCAGTGAAAACACTGCGTTCGGGATCCGGATCGGCAGGTCCAATCCGGATCGTCAGCCCGCAGAAGAATACCTGCGTTCGGGATCCGGATCATCTTGCCCGATCCGGATCGGCTCCAACTTTTTCTTTAGAAAATTTCAGAGAAATTCAAGAAAAACCAGAAAAAGATTGTAAGCACAGATGTGTATCAACTCTAAACAAAAATCATCGTTTCATACAACAAGAATTAGATTATGCCAAATCTATCAATAATATCCAAAAATGAAACGAGAATTTACAAAAATTAAATCCCTTAAAGTTGAACACCTTCAATTACATCTAACTTGATCTTATGAGTAATGCCTTTATCAAATCATCAATTCAGTAAAGAAAATGAAATACAAATATCAATAGATGTTTGAAATCCCAAATATAGTAGATAATGTATCTAGACAATCTGTTGAAGAGAGTGGCTCTTTGAGCATCTTTCTTTAAAAACCCACCTTATACCAACCTTGAAATTTGACGGTGTCAAGTATTTCAACATGCATTTTACTTAATCAAAATTTGAACAACCATGCTTGGTATACATGTGGTAGCTGCACACAATACTCGGACGACCGAGGTGGTAGCTCTTTCCTCCATGTGGTGGTAGTTTTCACACTCCTCATTGGGATGTAACTCTTTCCACATCTTTTGAGCATTTTACTTTTCTTTGACTCCCCCTCAATTGGCTATCAATTATTTAAGATATAAAGTATTCAACCAAAAATTGATCTCGATTTCATACTCGACTAAGCAGTCAAATAAGATAATGACTATACCAAGAGATCATTGAGAGAGAAATTGACTTTGATCACTCAGAAGATGATTTAATTAACATAAATGATCATTGCAACAGTGAAATATTATGATGGCAAAAGCATAATAAATTTCTAAATGTGCGAAAAGATGCAATTAAAGTCAATTATGATCTATGCTCAATTAATGTCCTATGTACAAACATAGATAATGAACAAAACAAAACAAAAGACAAAACCTATCCTAAGCAAGGATTTCAAAAAGAAGTTTATTTCAAGGAAAGCATTCCAATTGCTTTTCGCAAATGAATAAAACGTTTTTGATCCAAAGGTTTTGTTAGAATGTCAGCTAATTGATCCTCAGTTGGAATATATGAAAGTTGAAGAGTATTTGATTCAACTAGCTCTCTAAGAAAATGATATCTAAGTTCAATATGTTTTGTTCTAGAGTGCAACACAGGGTTTTTAGAAATGTTAATTGCACTTGTGTTGTCACAAAGAATTGTTACCGAAGATGCTGAAATCCGGAAGTCGCTCAACACACTTTTCATCCAAATGAGTTGGGTTGAACAACTACCCGCTGAAATGTATTCTGCTTCGGCAGTCGAGAGTGCTATGCAATTCTGCTTTTTACTGTGCCATGCAACAAGGCAATGGCCAAGATAGAAGCATGCACCACTCGTGCTTTTCCGATCATCCACTGATCCTGCCCAATCGGCATCTGAGTATCCAACAATATCCAAACTTGTTCCCATAGGATACCAAATTCCGAAATTAATTGATCCTTTGATATACCGGATGATCCTTTTCACCGCTTTCAGGTGAACCTCCTTTGGTGCAGATTGATATCTCGCGCATATCCCAACACCAAAAGATATATCCGGGCGACTAGCCGTGAGGTAAAGTAGACTTCCAATCATACTTCGATACAGTTTCTCGTCTACATTCTCACTTTGTGATTCACTTCCAAGTCTCTTGTGGCTAGTTCCCATTGGAGTCGGAAAATCCTTCAAATTTTCAAGATCAAACTTTTTAACCAACTCCATTGCATACTTGGATTGACTCAAGTGAATACCTTCATCATTTTGTTTAATTTGCAATCCAAGGAAATAAGTCAATTCGCCCATCATGGACATCTCAAATTCGCTTTCCATGGTCTTCGCGAATTTAGAAGCATCATTATCTCTTGTTGCGCCAAATACAATGTCATCGACATAGATTTGTGCTACAATGAAATTGCTTTGATAATGCTTCACAAAGAGAGTCCTATCAGCTCCCCCTCGAGTGTAGCCCTTCTCCAAAAGGTGCTTTGTCAACCTTTCGTACCATGCTCGCGGTGCTTGTTTCAGACCGTAAAGAGCATTTTTCAAACGAAAAACATGGTTAGGTTGTTTATGGTCTACAAAACCTTTCGGTTGAGCCACATAAACTTCCTCATTTAAAAACCCATTTAGAAATGCGCTCTTAACGTCCATTTGAAATAATTTGATTTTAAAATGACAAGCAATAGCAAACAGTATACGAATGGACTCGAGTCTAGCTACAGGGGCGAATGTTTCATCAAAGTCTATACCTTCTACTTGGGAGTAGCCTTGAGCAACTAATCGTGCCTTGTTCCTGATGATAGTACCATCCTCATTTTTCTTGTTCTTGAAGATCCATTTCGTACCTATCACATTATGTTGCTTTGGAGGCTTCGTTAATTCCCAGACTTTGTTTCGCTCAAATTGATGGAGCTCTTCCTGCATTGCTTTAATCCAGTAGTCATCCTGAAGAGCTTCATCTATGTTCTTTGGTTCGATTAAAGATACGTAGCAAGCGAATCCACAAACCGACTGCCTCCGAGTTCTAACTCCTTCTTGTGGATCTCCAATAATATTCGATTCCGGATGATCCTTGGAGATTCGTAGCGTTTGTTGAAACGGAGTACTCGGAGATATATGAGATGATTCCTGCACATTAGATAAACTTGAAGAACCATTAGATGCATCATTAATATTGGAAGTATTATTATGAGAAGATGCAACGGCAGGAGAATCATCATCTAGAGAGATATCGAGGGTAGATTTTTCAGATGCAAAGTGAAAAGCTTCATCTACTTTAACATTTATAGATTCTACGATCGTCTTAGATTCCAAGTTAAATACTCGATATGCTCTACTATTAGTAGAATACCCCAGGAAAATCCCTTCGTCGCTTCGTGAGTCAAACTTTCCAAGATTTTCACGGTCACGTAAAATGTAACACCGACTCCCGAAGATGCGAAAATATTTGATGTTGGGTTTTCTACCACACCATAGTTCATATGGTGTATTTAACGTTCCCGGGCGCAAATAAACTCGATTAATTACATAGATTGCAGTGTTCACAGCTTCAGCCCAAAAATGTAGCGGTAAATTCCGGCTGTGAAGCATAACACGTGCCATCTCTTGAACAACCCTGTTTTTGCGCTCGACAACACCATTCTGTTGAGGTGTATAGGGTGCAGAGAATTCATGCTTAATACCGTTTGAAGTACAAAAGTCAATGAATTTAGAATTAATGAATTCTCCACCTCTATCACTTCTAACACGAATGATCTTTTCATTCTTTTCAATCATAATACGAAGGCAAATCTCGTGAAAAGAATCAAAAGTATCAGCTTTCTCTTTTAAAAATGCTACCCAAAAATACCGAGAGAAATCATCAACCAACAAGAAAATATACCATTTACCTCCCAAAGATGGTTGACGAGTTGGCCCTATTAAACCCATGTGTAAAAGTTCCAAAGGCCGTTTTGTACCAACGTGGTTCAAGTTCTTGTGTGCAGTTCTGGACTGTTTTCCCTTTTGGCAACCACCACACACAATGTTTTGTTTAAATAAAAGTTTTGGAACCCCCTTGACCACGTCCTTGTTTGAAATTTTAACAAGTTCCTTAAAATTTATGTGACCTAGCCTTTCATGCCAAAGTGTTTCATTATTCAAAGAAACTAGGTTACATTTTTTTGAAATTTTATTAGGAACAACATAGCAATTGTTTTCAGATCTAACCCCTTTTAAAAAGAAGACATGGTCCTTATCAGTTACAACGCATTCAACAGATGAAAAGTTAACTGAAAAACCATTGTCGCAAAGTTGACTTATGCTTATGAGGTTAGTCTTAAGGCCATCAACAAATAAGACGTTTTTCAAAATCGGGCCATCTGGAATAGCTACCGTCCCTTTTCCAACAATTTTGGAAGATCGACCGTCTCCGAAAACAACAAGTCCACCGGAGATTTTCTCAAGATTTTGAAAACTATTTTTGTCACCGGTCATGTGACGGGAACAACCGCTATCCAGATACCAAGACGAACTATCATATGTATGCAAGGAAACATTGGTAACAAGACAAGGAAAAATTTCACCTTTGCGCACCCAAACCTTTTTGGAATGCGTCGGTAATGGTCGAGAAGTTATATGCCTAGGTGAAAGCATCTTGTTAAAACGATTGCTGCTCCTTGATGTGGTCGTCTTGCGCGGTAAACTACCAGGGTTCTTTTCTTTCAATTGATTTGGAATTGATTTCCGAGGAATCACCTTTGTGGTAGTCATTGCAAGAGATGTTTGAGGTGAGCATTTGACTCCCGTCTTGCAATATCTTCTTATGTGCCCTGAAACACCACAACGAAAACATACCTTAGATCTTGACGATCCCAAAGAGGATGAAGTAGGTTTGTTGTCGTTGTTTGTCTTGAATTCCGGTGTCGGAGGAGGAGATACCGACTGAGGCACAAAGACTGTCCCACTCGAACTTGGACTGTTTCCAGTTTGAGTGTATCCGAGGCCGAACCGATTTGATTGACCAAGACCAAGAAGTCTATCCAACTTACTCCTTCCTGAAGAGAATCGCTGTAAGTCATCCTTGAGTTGGAAAATGGTCTTTGTCATTTCCAGGTTATCCTGTCGAGCCTCGTTGTAGAGCTTTGAGAAGTGATTCGCTTTATCCACCAGATTTGTATGTTCCTTCTCAAATTGCTCATTGGACTCTTGAAGGGAAACATTTGCTTTTATCAGGTTTTCCCTTTCCACTTCAAGAGCGTTTGAGAGAGAAGTTGCCCTTTTTGCTTCTTCTTCGAGATCATGCAATCTCCCTCTCAAACTCTTGTTTTGCTTAGCCACTTTCTTTGAATCCCTCAAAAGTCTGTGGTAGGCTAGAGCAAAATCTTCACCTTCCGAATCATCCGATTCATTGTCCGTTGCATTCTTTTCAACAGTGGAGTTGGACAATGACTCGGACGTACTTGCCATAAAGCACATGAAGGGTGAAGATATGGACGCGTGGAATGCCGTGGAGCTCTTTTCTTCATCACTTGAAGACGACTCATTTGTCGTTGAGTTGTCATCCCAAGTGACGACTTGCATCGCCTTCTTCTTTGCCGGATACTTGTTGGGACACTCCGTTGCAATGTGGCCGTAGCCTCGACATTTGAAGCATTGTAGTTGTCCCTCTGAACTTTTCTTATCCTTTGAGAAGTTCTCTTGCTTTCTTGACTTGTAACTTGAAGTACCCTTGCCTTTGTTCGACTTTCCGAAGGATGGAGATTTACTTGAATTACCCCTTCGAAAGTTGCAGCGAAACTTCCTTGTCAAGAGAGCGAGCTGCTTCTCAAATTCCTCCATAGAAGGGTTCTCGTCATCGTCTGAGGAGGATGTATCCGCGTCTTCTTCCTTAGTTGTTTTCAACGCATAACCTGAAGACTTAGAAGTGGATGCCTTTCCAGAAGAATTGTTAGTAGTAAACGTCATTTCATATGTTTGTAACGAACCAACTAATTCTTCTACACGTATTTCGTCCGGGTGTTTAATAGTTTCAATGGCTGTAACCTTTGGGCGAAATCGTTCAGGAAGAGTTCTTAAGATCTTTCTTACAATCTTAAATTCTGGAATCTTCTCTCCCAGGTTAGCACATGAGTTTACGATGTCTTGCAATCGTGTATAGTAGTCCGTGAAAGATTCATTTTCTGCCATCAAGATAGAGTCAAACTTGCTCGTAAGCATTTGCAGTTTCTGAATCTTCACGAGGTTAGTTCCCTCATGTGTAACCTGAAGAACATCCCAGATTTCTTTCGCAGTCTCACATGCTGAGACGCGAGAGAACTCAGTTTGAGATAAGGCATTAAAAATGGCATTAATTCCCTTGCCATTGTAAGAAGATGAATCTAACTCTTCCTTGGTCCATTTCGACCTAGGTTTTAAGGTGCGAACATCACCAATAAATTCAGTTGGATTAGACCATCCTAATTCAATTGATTGCCACACCCGTTCGTCGATGGAAATTAAAAAGGCTTTCATCCGCACTTTCCAGTACGCATAATTTGTTCCATCGAAGAACGGGGGTCGGTTGATGTTTCCACCTTCAACCATTGTTTACAACCCTATTCCCGCTCCGATACCACTTGTTGGGTTATATGTAATAAGGATCTAAATAGGGGAAAAAACACCTAGAGGGGGGTGAATAGGTGTAAACGTATAAACACTCAAAAATCATTGCGATAAAAACCCAATGCGGAAATAAAAATAACTCGCAAGATTTTTACGTGGAAAACTCCATCACCGGAGTAAAAAACCATGGGACCGATAACACGGAAGAAATCCACTAGAATTAAAACACGTACAAGGTGATTTACCGTACACACTTACGACTCAACCTTTTCCATACGCTCCTAGAGGATCTTCTCCGCTCGCTCCGCGACGCTTCTCGAATCCACGATCTGCGCCCAACGCCGAATCCACGGCGTCCAACGTCGAATCCACGACGTCCGACCGAGTCCACGGTCTTCACCCAATAGCACCCTTCGAATCCACGAACGTGCCTCGCTCCGAATCCACGAGAGCGGTTGAACCTTGAATCCACAAGGACACGCGAATCCACGCGCCGATTTTTGGGGTAAATCGTTGTTTTTGGTGGTGATGATCCGCCGAATACTTAGATCAAAGATAGATCAGAAATACTATCTAAGTATTCATTAGTTTGATTCAACTCAAGATGTGAGTATGAAAACCTAGAATCAAACTAATCAATATAGATGAAGAAACATAGAGTATTCTCTAATGATTTCCTTTCTTCTCTATATGTGGATCTAGAGCCGTATAAAATAAGATATGAATATGACGGCTATTTTCCTTCTTTTTGGATTCATTGGATTTTTTGGATTAACCCTAGAAAAAGAGTCATAGGGTCTATTTATAGGTTAGAAACCCTAGGAAGGAGATAAGAATAAAAAACCTACCATTTCTGGAAATTTTACGGACGGCGATCCGGATCGGACTAGCTGTGATCCGGATCGTCGTAACGAGTCAGGTAGTTCCAGAAAAACGAAGGTTCGGGATCCGGATCGAAGTGCTTGATCCGGATCGTTCATACAGTTCACCAAACATCAACGTTCGGGATCCGGATTGCGAAGCCTGATCCGGATCGTTCAAGAAAGATGGTAAACTCAGTGTTCGGGATCCGGATCAAGAGAGTCTACGATCCGGATTGAACTGGTGTATGAACGAACCACCTTCGGGATCCGGATTGAACAACCTGATCCGGATCCTGAACATGTCCCAAGTCCAGTTTTTGATTTTTATGCAATGAAAGATTCTTCCAAGTGTTTCTACACTACAAGAAGTATTCGGATCACCAAAAATATTTAGTTAAACATACCTGATCCTTTTGAATTCTTCTTTCTTGAGATTGAGTTAAATGATCCAACTTTCTTCACCTTCAATCTTCAAGACTTGAAACTTTCACGAAACTACGCCAACTCAAATTCCGTAACACACTAGACCCCCGGCGCCGCGACCCGACGTGACGAAGAGAGCTGCCACCCTCACCCCACCAGGGAGCCCCAACTCAGGAAGCAGGGCAAATCGACGCCCGAAGAAAGTACAGAAAGGCGGGCAGGTGCCAACAGGAGGCCAGGAATCGTCACGGGGACCCTGTGTTATTTGCGGAAAGGCACATCGAGTGACTAACTGCCTCTGGAGGTACTCCCACTGCAACAAGTGCGGCAAGCCGGATCACGCCCGCGCTTCATGCCCGCAAGAACTACCCGCTACAGCCGTCGTGCCGCAGCCGAGAGGACGAGAAGATACTGCGGTCCCGACCCACAGGGGTACCGACCCGATAAGCATACGACGCCACCTCCCTACCCGGCCACGCCGTGCGCCGCTGGCCCAAAAGGGTGTGGGCGGACTCCCCCAACCGCCCCAATGGACGACGCAATGTTCCCAGAATGGTAAAATGCAGGTTAATACCTAAAATACTTTCTACTAGTTGGGAAACACCCGTCGAACCGGAGCAGTCCTTTATCGTCCGACCCCTTTCAGTCCTTTTGCCTTTTTGGGTTACACCTTATGACTCCCGGGTCCCCTTGTCGTTTTTCTTTTCTCCGCCCAAGTTCGCCGTAGGAGTTGACGTACTGTAGATGTGAGGGGGGGGGGGGGCTACGCCTGTGCATCCGATCGGGGAATGGTAGGGCCATAGCATAGAACAATACCCCCCACCTTGGGTTGAAGACCTATTCGAACCACAACCGGAGCGACGACGCCTTCGGGGGTTGTCTCGCAACCCGGCTATAGCATTGGATGTAGCAAGATCCACGAGGCGATGAGAGTAAGCGTGCTAAGAGCTAGAGTAGTTCAGGATGGGGGACCCCTGGGAAGTGGGGCGTACTCCGGTTGGCGGTGGGGTAGAGGGCGGATTGTGAGGCGTCGCAATATGCACGGGCATGTCCGAAGTGAGGAATACGAACACGGCGTTCAGAACTCGATATGGCCATTACGGGTTCACGGTGATGCCGTTTGGGGCTACCAAGCCCCAGCGGTATATGGACATGATGAACGGATTTTAAACCATTCCTGGACCATTATTAGTGGCTTTTATGGATGTATCCTCTCTATTCCCGCCCAGATAGGGAAGCATGAGGAGACCTCCGGTGGTCCTCCAGACCCTAAGGGATCAAAAGTTGTATGCCAAACTCAAAAAGGTGAGTTTTGGCTCCGTGAGGTCGATTTCTGGGACATATTGTCCGGCCACGGGGAATTGCGGTGGACCCAAGGAAGTAGAATCGGTGACCAACTGGGCTCGCCCGACCACGGTGACGGGAAATCCGAAGCTTCATCGGGTGCAGGATATTACCGACGCTTTGTGGAGGCTTTTCAAAGATAGCCACTCCCCTAACTCGACTAACCGGAAAGGGGAGAAGTTCGTTTGGACGGATCAATGCCAGAAGAGCTCGAGGAGCTTAAGGACAGACTCACGCGGGCACACGGTACTCACATTGCACAGCCGGGTGAGGTTACGGATCTACTGTGACGCGTCTCGAATGGACTGGGATAGGTGTTGATGCAAGCAGGGAAGTCATCGCATACGCGTCAA
>JAQNDB010000475.1:0-82263 GCA_029204045.2 Tillandsia leiboldiana | reverse complement strand
CGCGCGCCCCTGCGCGCGGCCAGGAGATGCCGCGCGCACCCGCGCGCGGCCCTGCCGCGCGCGCCTGCGCGCGGCCAGGCAGCGCCGCGTGCTGCTCTTTGCAGCACGCGGCGCCGCGCCCAGCGGCAAGTCGCCGCAGGGTGCTGCCAATAGCAGCACCCTGGCGCCGCGCGTGCGCCGTTGCGCGCGCGCGCGGCCGCCGGCGACGGCAAATCCAAGAAAAGCCCCGAAAAATCCGATAAATCCGAAAATCCAATTTTAGCCAACTAAACACCAATTAAAAGCCCAAAGCACAAGAAAACTGCACCAAACCTCTAAAAACCCAAAAAAACGGAATTTTACTTACCTCGTCGCCGCTCGCCGCACGCCCACGAGCTCCACGCGGCCTCCAACGGCGAGTCCAAAAATCCAAGAAGCTCCAATCCCTTTTCTTTCTTTTATTTTTCCTTTTCCTCTCTTTTCTTTTCCTTTCTTTCTTTCTCTTTTTCTTTCTTTCTCTTTTCCTGCTGCAGAGGGTGGAGGTGGAGGCTGCTTTTATAAAGCAAAAGCTTTATAATTAATTAACTAATTAATTAATTCCAATAATTCCAACTCCAACTCACTTTTTGCCTTCGGGCTCTCCGCCGCTGCCCGGAACTTCCCGAACTCCGCTGTAAATCGAAAATACACGCGCTCACAGCTTTTTCTCTCCAAAAAGCTCATCCGTAGAGGCGGGGTGCTCAAATTAATTACCGACTCCAAAATTGCCAGTTCCGACTCACTTTTTGCCTCCGGGTCCTCCGCGTCAGTCCGGAACCTCCCGAACCTCGCTGTAAATCAAAAGTACACGTGTCCACAGCTTTTCCTCCTCAAAAAGCTTATCGTTGAGTCGGGGTGCTCAAATCAATTACCGGCTCCAAAATTGCCAGTTCCGACTCACTTTTTGCCTCCGGGTCCTCCGCGTCAGTCCGGAACCTCCCGAACCTCGCTGCAAATCCAAAGTACACGTGTCCACAGCTTTTCCTCCTCAAAAAGCTTATCCGTTGAGTCGGGGTGCTCAAATCAATTACCGGCTCCAAAATTGCCAGTTCCGACTCACTTTTTGCCTCCGGGTCCTCCGCGTCAGTCCGGAACCTCCCGAACCTCGCTGTAATATGAAAGTACACCTGTTCCAAGTGTTCCTGAATTTCCGGCGCTCCACGGTGAAGTCGGAAATTTCCAATCTTGTCCTCAATCGGCCTACAAAGCCCGGAAAAACCCCGAATCGAGCTGGAGCTTCCGCGTTGATCCGAATCAACCCGGCATCAACTGTAACCTCAGATACAACATGCTCAAGGCATTCTCTCTGCTCCAAGCCATCTGTGTGGTCGCCGCGCTATCCAAAGCCCCGGTACTCTACATCCTCCCCTCCTTCAAAAGGTTTCGTCCTCGAAACCAAAACACACACCCTACCACAAGAAACCCACATCAGGAATATTATCAACTCCAACTCTCTCTCAAAAGAAAAGCAACCGAAGATAGCGACAAGTCCGAAATTTCCAAAGGACCGATGCCTTCACCCCGATCAAACAAGAACCGGTTCCCGCATCGCCTCCATTTCTGGAGTAGTCCTTCGAAATTTTTCCATTCCGCTGCTACTTTCGGCGTTAAAACGGGAAAACAAGGAGAGAGAGATGTTGAAGCTGCCCCTGCTGTGGCCGCCGCCCAAAACCACAATCCACCAACTCAACCATGTAGGGGTGCAAAACTCTGATCTCAATCACCAGGAAAGGAAGTCATACCAAGTACCAAGCGATCCGCTAACCTGGCGCCCACCAATCGGCGACCCAAACTCATCCTCTCGGCCCTCAGGTGGTCGCTCTAACTCAAAATACTGGCACCACCGAACCTTCACTGGGTAAAACCAACCGTAAATTCCATAACTCCAAAAGCAAGAATTTCTTCGGTTGCATCTGGTAGCTCAAATCCTTGTTCGACTCCAACGCAGAAAAGCCGATAAAGTGCGAGGATTCAATTACACTTCCTCCTATCAGACGAAAATCACGGTCCAAACTCCCCGCGTAAACTCAAGTCTATAAACATAATCTCTGCGGCTGGTGGCTTCCAAATATCGAAGTTTCCAAAAGGCAAAACTCCTCCGTTGCTCCTTAGCAACCAAAACAATCAAGTCTCGCAGGTACATCCCTCGATTAGGCAACCAACATCTCCCCTCTTGGGAGTTGCTGCACAATCCTCCAGTGATCTTGAAGCTCTAAGCCACTTCGGAAACAAATCCAAATGTCCACGACGGGTCCGGCTGCTAACCCGTTCAAACACAGCTGGAGAACTCGATTCTTCAAATACTAACAATCGCAGGCCTCAGTCAATCCACTTGACCGCAAGGCAAGCTCAAAAAGCCCCTACCGGGTTCTGAACACTAACCGGGCACAGCCCCGGCTGCAAGGTTCCATAACCATGCCGACCACTAACCCGGTCTCCACCCAGTATCCTGGCGCCTCGACTGCCGAGAACCTCCAGGTCTCTGTCTCCTCTGAGACACATGATCCTGAGGCTGGCATCATGGCAACCTCGATCCACTCCACTATCCCGAAGTCAGGCAATACTGGAAGACTCTCTCTCTCTGGAGCTGGTCCCTCGATCTCCGTCCCTCCTGGACGTGATCAGTGATCCCCGGTCAATCCATCGCACATGCCCAATCGCTGCATCAACGGTCGGCATTCGCCGAGAATACACAATGAGATAGATATCCAGGTGCAGTCCCCTCTCGACAAAATCAACCTCTAAACCTCAACCTGGGTGACAAGGGGCCCACTGCTCAACCATCGCGGAAACTCGCTCTCGGTGGTCCAACAGGACGAACCCGACGCCACCAACTCTCGGCGTCCCAAACGAAAGGCGCAAGATCAAGCGCCCTGATGCCTCTCCTGGATGAACAATCCTTGAACAGCTTTTCCATAGCAGCGATCCAGTTCTCGGCCTCCCAAGGCCCCCAACTTAAATCCCAAAATCTGCAGGGGATGGGACTGGATGAAGTAGAATAACCGGTTGGCAACCTCTCGCTACTCCTGCACCATCAGTGGTGTGACCAGGGTCGAAATCGACAATGTCGCGGCTGGAGTACTACTGGCGATACCCCGGGAGATGCTCTCAGCTCAAACATGCGCAACACACGCTCCATGTTCTTCTCCTGGCGCCGCAACGCCTCCGACATCTGGGCCCCCTGAGCCCGCAGATCCTGTACCTCACCCTGCCTAGCCTGCTCGGCAGCCCGCCGTCCGGGCTCCTCAGCTGAGGTCAAACGCCCGCTCGTCGCTGCACGACGTCTCGGCGGCATCGCAAGTAACTGAAACAAAAACAAACATCAGGACACAACAACCATACGACCCAATCCAGCGAGAGCCTAAAATTTATTACCCTTCCTAAAGTATTATGTTGTCTGCAGCCAACATAATCACTTTGAGAGAATAACACATCAAATCACTCATCCCAACCCAAGGGAGAGGTAAAAACTCAATCTGGACTCTCGCTAACAGTCACAACTCTCACGTAGTCATCCTAATGTCCAACCACAAGCCTAGGGTTTCTAAGTCCTCAATGACCTATATCCTAGGCTCTGATACCACTCTAATCTGTCACGCCCCGGGGTCGAAACTGCGACCCGGGCTCGCTAACAGATCCGCCATCTGTACGGAAACTGCCGTACAGACGCAGCGTCTAGCCTGCAAAAGACAAAACTACAGCTACACAGATATCAGAGCGGATAAAAAGCTGTACTATAAAATTTTTCTCAACTACAAGCTGCTACAACTCATAGCCTATCTCCCAAAATCAGAAGATACAAATAGAAATCCACCTATACAACATCTACGAATCCAAATGGGAGATAGCTAACAAGAAACATAACCCACTCCCACAATCCGGGATGGTACATCTACCTCTCTCTAAAGTAACAATGCTGGTGGGGAACTATCACGCGACTCCCTGTCCTCGGTCCGTCCAGTCAAGCACAGCAGGAACGGAAGAAAGCCTCAGCAACCTGTCACCGACAGAGGGTGTGAGAACTACATCCTACAGTAGTTCTCAGTGGGTACCGTCTCCAAGAACCACGGTCTGCCCACTAAGTCTACCAGAGGCATAAGATAGAGAAAAGACTGATGATAAGATAAATAAGCTGGAAAAGAATCTACAACTATCATGCCTCTATCTACTATGCTCAAAAAGAAGAGACTATGGATGATGGTATGCAGTCACTCACTGCTGACAATATGTCACAAGTACTAAGCCCACGACGCTCTACTATGACACAAGCTACGCCATCACTCTCTCAGAGTATCTCAAATCTCAGCGACTGCCCCACAGGGTCCAGTCGAGTCAAGCCTGCGCCCCCTGGTGTATCAACCAGGGTGTCCCAACGGACAAACTCGATATCTCACACAGTGACCCCATGGTAGCACGGCCAGGGGTATCAAGCGACCACTAGTATATGAACTAGGCGCATCATCGCAGCCTCGTCAGGCTCGGTATCATCATCGCAGCCTCATCAGGCTCGGAATCATCAACGCACCCGGGGCGTGGTTCGAGGGGTGCGACCCCACCGAACTCCAGTATCTCATCAGTATCACTGTCTCACAAGTGGCTCCTGCAGGCTGTGGTCCTCGATCAAACAGATCGGTATCTCGATGCTCAAAGCACAAACTCAGTCGGAGAACCCTCCACGACTCAATCTCACAACACAGACCCACTCAACGAAGGTACTACACAGCTGGGACCACCGTCTCTCCCACGGCTCCCACAACACAACTCCACTGAACTCAACACTCAACTCACGGCCGGAGCTACTCCACGGCCAGATCTACGAAGGGTCCGAAACCCAGGGAGACCAACATCTACGTCCCCAAGAGAGAAAGCAGCCCTTAGAACCCAGATCACTCGAATCCGCTCGGGTGGATAAGTTTATAAGAAACCATGTCATTTATTTCAGAAAATCATTCGATCTGAGAGAAAGCCATCTTTATAATGATTTTTAGTCTTTTTAGGAAAACCCTTTGAAATCAAGTTTTATGCCCAAGCCTCGAAGAGCTGATGCCTTCGTCCCAACGGACGAGAACAGACTCAGACAACCTTGCGAGGCTTGGAAGAAACATTGGCTGACTAAAATCATGTATTTATCCAAATAGGTTCTGGGTTCAAGGTCCTGCTAACACACGTGCACCACGATCCCAACCTGGTGGTGACGAGAAGAACAGTGGAAAGGAAAACCCCCGGGACCACCGTTTATCTGAAACGGTTCCCCAAAACACTAACACTGGCCTAACCCAGCCACCAGACCCCACTCGGCCCCCCCGGGCCCGAGTGCAACACCCGTCCCACACACTCTGACCACTCCGCCCACTACCCGGGCGAGGAAACTCTAAGTCCCGAAGGATATGAAAAGTGCGGGATGTCTAAAGCATAAAGGAACCTAGCCCAAATTAAGGTTCACAAATGGTCTGGTCAAACTCATGCACATATGACGGGGGTGCTAGTTAAGTTCCAAGAAAACACTTAAACTAGCATGCAATCCTATCACATTAGAATTAGAAGGAAGTCCGTAGACTTGGAAAGAAAACCAACCCACCTCAGAAAGCCACCAATTGCTCGTCGACACTTGCAATTGGCACAGCGGCTTACCTGGCCTCCAAGGGGTCCGCACGCAACACGAAGCCCGATGCCAGAAGCCGCACGCAAAACGGAGCACGCGGCGACCCACCACACGACCGCGCGCTCCGCGGAAGCTAAAACCGCACCGCAAACTGTCAGAAGCGAAGAAATCGCAAAATCAATCCACACAGTCAAAACCGAGCATCCGACGGCGAAAAACAGCCTCCGTCGGCGAAAACAGCCTCCGTCAGCGAAAATCAGCGCCCGACGGCGAAAAACAACCCGTCGGCGAAAACCAGCGCCCGACGGCGAAAACAGCTCCGTCGGCGCAAAAACTGCTCAAAAACAGCTTGCGAAAAGCCAGCGAAAACTGCTCAAACCGCTCGCGAAATCTGCTCGAAAAACGCGCTAAACCGCTCGCAAACTGCTCGCGAAAAACGGCGAAAACCTGCGCGAAAACCTGCGCGAAACGGCGCAAAAACCTGCGCGAAAACCTGCGCGAAACGGCGCGAAAACTGCGCGAAAATCTGCGCGAAACAGCGCGAAAACCTGCGCGAAAACTGCGCGAAAACCTGCGCGAAACGGCGCGAAAACCTGCGCGAAAACTGCGCGAAAACCTGCGCGAAACGGCGCGAAAACCTGTGCAAAAACTGCGCGAAAATCTGCGCGAAACGGCGCGAAAACCTGCGCGAAAACCTGCGCGAAACGACGCGAAAACCTGCGCGAAAACTGCGCGAAAACCTGCGCGAAACGGCGCGAAAACCTGCGCGAAAACCTGCGCGAAACGGCGCGAAAACCTGCGCAAAAACAGCGCGAAACCAGCGCGAAAACCCCTCGCGAAAACAGCGGCCGACGGTGGGAAACAACGGCGCCGGCACGCAAACCGAGGCGCCGCCGCTGTCCCAGGAGCACGCCGAGCGGCGAAAATCCAGCCGCGCGACGAGGGAGGCCCGCCGCACGGCGCCCAACCAAGCAGCGCCGCGCAGCGACCTGCTGCGCGGTGCCGGAGCGCACCGCGCAGCGCCCAGCGGCGCTGCGCACAGCGCCCAGCGGCGCTGCCCGCGGTGCCCAGCGGCGCTGCGCGCAGCGCCCAGAGGCGCTGCGCGCGGGCCGGGGCGCAGTCCACTGCGCTGCGCGCGGCCGCGCGCTTGCGCAGGCCCGCGCGCGGCCCTGCCGCGCGCGCCTGCGCGCGGCCAGGAGGTGCCGCGCGCCCCTGCGCGCGGCCAGGAGATGCCGCGCGCACCCGCGCGCGGCCCTGCCGCGCGCGCCTGCGCGCGGCCAGGCAGCGCCGCGTGCTGCTCTTTGCAGCACGCGGCGCCGCGCCCAGCGGCAAGTCGCCGCAGGGTGCTGCCAATAGCAGCACCCTGGCGCCGCGCGTGCGCCGTTGCGCGCGCGCGCGGCCGCCGGCGACGGCAAATCCAAGAAAAGCCCCGAAAAATCCGATAAATCCGAAAATCCAATTTTAGCCAACTAAAAACCAATTAAAAGCCCAAAGCACAAGAAAAACTGCACCAAACCTCTAAAAACCCAAAAAACGGAATTTTACTTACCTCGTCGCCGCTCGCCGCACGCCCACGAGCTCCACGCGGCCTCCAACGGCGAGTCCAAAAATCCAAGAAGCTCCAATCCCTTTTCTTTCTTTTCTTTTTCCTTTTCCTCTCTTTTCTTTTCCTTTCTTTCTTTCTCTTTTTCTTTCTTTCTCTTTTCCTGCTGCAGAGGGTGGAGGTGGAGGCTGCTTTTATAAAGCAAAAGCTTTATAATTAATTAACTAATTAATTAATTCCAATAATTCCAACTCCAACTCACTTTTTGCCTTCGGGCTCTCCGCCGCTGCCCGGAACTTCCCGAACTCCGCTGTAAATCGAAAATACACGCGCTCACAGCTTTTTCTCTCCAAAAAGCTCATCCGTAGAGGCGGGGTGCTCAAATTAATTACCGGCTCCAAAATTGCCAGTTCCGACTCACTTTTTGCCTCCGGGTCCTCCGCGTCAGTCCGGAACCTCCCGAACCTCGCTGTAAATCAAAAGTACACGTGTCCACAGCTTTTCCTCCTCAAAAAGCTTATCCGTTGAGTCGGGGTGCTCAAATCAATTACCGGCTCCAAAATTGCCAGTTCCGACTCACTTTTTGCCTCCGGGTCCTCCGCGTCAGTCCGGAACCTCCCGAACCTCGCTGTAAATCCAAAGTACACGTGTCCACAGCTTTTCCTCCTCAAAAAGCTTATCCGTTGAGTCGGGGTGCTCAAATCAATTACCGGCTCCAAAATTGCCAGTTCCGACTCACTTTTTGCCTCCGGGTCCTCCGCGTCAGTCCGGAACCTCCCGAACCTCGCTGTAATATGAAAGTACACCTGTTCCAAGTGTTCCTGAATTTTCGGCGCTCCACGGTGAAGTCGGAAATTTCCAATCTTGTCCTCAATCGGCCTACAAAGCCCGGAAAAACCCCGAATCGAGCTGGAGCTTCCGCGTTGATCCGAATCAACCCGGCATCAACTGTAACCTCAGATACAACATGCTCAAGGCATTCTCTCTGCTCCAAGCCATCTGTGTGGTCGGCGCGCTATCCAAAGCCCCGGTACTCTACAGAGAGTGTGCTCTAGCGAGGGGTTCATTAATCTGAATTCTAGTGCCCCTCGAATTCTTTCGCCTAGAGTACTGCTTTGTTGTTGAGGAAGACTTCATCAGCTTTTTGTTCTTTAAATAGAACCTATCTTCGTCATCAACAGATTGTTGTACTTCTTTACAAAAAGTGTCCCAATCTTCTTCATCTTCTGATTCTGGCTCAGTTTGAGGAACATTCTTTGTTTCTTCTTGATTTGTTAGATCTTTTTCCTTTTTAACAGATGCTCGAGTCCCTACTAACGCTACAATGAGCACAATAATCCAAGCAAAAACCATCCTTGCTAGTGTGTTATGTTACGGAATTTGAGTTGGCGTATTTCGTGAATTCGGTTAAGTCTTGGAGATTGAAGATAAAGAAGGTTGGATCATATAACTCAATCTCAAGAAAGAAGAATTCAAAAGGATCAGGTATGTTTAACTAATTATTTTTGGTGATCCGAATACTTCTTATAGTGTAGAAACACTTGGATGAATTTCTAATTGCATAAAAATAAAAAACTGGACATGGGACATGTTCAGGATCCGGATCAGGCACTTCGATCCGGATCCCGAAGGTTATTAGTTCATACGCAAATTCAATCCGGATCCTAGCCTCTTCTGATCCGGATCCGGAACACTGGTTTTTACCGAAATATATGAACGATCCGGATCAGGCATTTCAATCCGGATCCCGAACATTGGTGTTTGGTGAATTGTATGAACGATCCGGATCAGGCACTTCGATCCGGATCCCGAACCTTTGTTTTTCTGGAAACTGTCTGTCTCGTTACTGCAATCCGGATCGCCGAAATCCGATCCGGATCGTCGTCCTGAAAAATCCCAGAAAAGGTTAGTTTTTGATTCTTATCTTCTTCCAACGGTTTCTAACCTATATATAGACCCTTTAATTCATCTTTTAGGGTACGACGCAAAAAGCGAAAAATACGACCGAAATAGAAAAATCCACATATAGAGAAGAAAGGAAATACTAGATTTAATTCTATGTTTCTTCATCTATATTACTAATTTGATTCTAGGTTTTCCAAACTCAGATTTTGAGTAGAATCAAATTAATGAATACTTAGATGGTATTTTCGATCTATTTCTAATCTAAGTATTCGGCGGATCATCACCACCCAAAAAACAACGACTTCCCCAAAATCGGCGCGTGGACTCGCGTGGCCTTGTGGATTCAAGGTGCAACCGCTCTCGTGGATTCGGAGCGAGGTACGTTCGTGGATTCGAAGCGTGCTACTGGGTGAAGACCGTGGATTCGGTCGGACGTCGTGGAGTCGACGTTGGACGTCGTGGATTCGGCGTTGGACGCAGATCGTGGATTCGAGAAGCGTTGCGTAGCGAGCGGAGAAGATCAACTAGGAGCGTATGGAAAAAGGTTGAGTCGTCTGTGAGTATGGTATATCACCTTTGTACGTGTTATAATTCTAGTGGATTTCACCGTGTTATCGGTCCCGTGGTTTTTTACTCCGGTTTGGAGTTTTTCACGTAAAAATCTCTGCGTGTTATTTATTTTTCCGCATTGGGTTTTATATCGCAAAGATTTTTGAGTGTTTATTGTTTACACCTATTCACCCCCCTCTAGGTGTTTTTTCCCCTATTTAGATCCAATTATATATAACCCAACAAGTGGTATCAGAGCGGGAATAGGGTTGTAAACAATGGTTGAAGGTGGAAACATCAACAGACCCCCGTTCTTCGATGGAACAAATTATGCCTACTGAAGAGTACGGATGAAAGCCTTTTTAATTTCCATCGACGAACGGGTGTGGCAATCAATTGAATTAGGATGGTCTAATCCAACTGAATTTATTGGTGATGTTCGCACCATCAAACCTAGGTCGAAATGGACCAAGGAAGAGATTGATTTATCTTCTTACAATGGCAAAGGGATTAACGCTTTATTTAATGCTTTGTCACAAACAGAGTTCTCTCGCGTCTCGGCATGTGAGACTGCGAAAGAAATCTGGGATGTTCTTCAAGTTATGCATGAGGGAACTAACCTTGTGAAGATTCAGAAACTGCAAATGCTTACGAGCAAGTTTGACTCTATTTTCATGGCAGAAAATGAATCTTTCACAGACTATTACACACGATTGCAAGACATCGTAAACTCATGTGCTAACTTGGGAGAGAAGATTCCAGAATTTAAAGTTGTAAGAAAAATATTAAGAACTCTTCCTGAAAGATTTCGATCCAAGGTTACAGCCATTGAAACTATTAAACACCCGGACGAAATCCGTGTAGAAGAATTAGTTGGTTCTTTACAAACATATGAAATGACATTTCCTACTAACTATTCTTCGGGAAAGGCATTCTCTTCTAAGTCTTCAGGTTATGCTTTGAAAACAACAAAAGAAGAAGATGCGGATTCATCCTCCTCAGACGATGACGAGAACCTATCTATGGAGGACTTTGAGAAGCAGCTCGCTCTCTTGACAAGGAAGTTTCGCCGAAATTTTCGAAGGGGTAATTCAAGCAAAACTCCATCCTTCGGAAAGTTGAAGAAAGGCAAGGGTTCTTCAGGTTACAAGTCAAGAAAGCAAGAGGGTTTTTCTAAGGATAAGAAAAGCTCAGAAGGACAAGTCCAATGCTTCAAGTGCCGAGGGTACGACCATATCTCAACGGAGTGTCCCAATATGAATCCATCAAAGAAGAAAGCGACGCAAGCCGTCACTTGGGATGACACCTCATCGTCAAATGAGTCATCGTCAAGTGATGAAAAAGATAACGCAACGGCGTTCCACGCGTCCACATCTTCACCCTTCATGTGCTTAATGGCAAGTACATCCGAGTCATTGTCCAACTCCTCCCAAGTTGAAAAGAATGCAACGGACGATGAATCGGATAATTCAGAAGGTGAAGACTTTGCTCTTGCCTACCATAAGCTTTTGAGGGATTCAAAGAAACTAGCAAAGCAAAACAAGAGTTTGAGAGGGAGATTGCAGGATCTCGAAGAAGAAGCAAAAAGGGCATCTTCTCTCTCAAACGCTCTTGAAGTGGAAAGGGATAATCTGATTAAAATAAATGTTTCCCTTCAAGAGTCCAATGAGGAATTCGAGAAGAATTATGTAGATATGGTGAACAAAGCGAATTACTTCTTGAAGGTCAACGGCGAGGCTCGACAGGAAAAATTGGAAATGACAGAGACCATTCTCCAACTCAAGGATGACTTACAGCAATTTTCATCAGGAAGGAGTAAGTTGGATAAGCTTCTTGGTCTTGGTCAATCAAACAAATTCGGCCTCGGATACAATCGAACTGAAGACAATTTTAGTTCGGTTGGGACAGTCTTTGTGCCCCAGTCGGTATCTCCTCCTCCGACACCGGAATTGACGACAAACAACGACAACAAACCTACTTCCCCCTCTTCGGAATCGTAAAGCACCAAGGTATGTTTTCGTTGTGGTATTGCAGGGCACATAAGGAGAAATTGCAAGATGGGAGCCAAACGCTCAACTCAAGCACTTCTTGCAACGACTACCAAAAGGGTGATTCCTCGGAAATCAAATGCAAATTATTCGAAGGAAAAGAGCCTCGGTAGTTCATCAAACAAGACGACGACGTCAAGGAAAAGCGATAGATCAAACAAGACGCTTTCACCAAAGGTATCAACTTCACAATCATTTCCGACGTACACCAAAACTCGAAAGGTTTGGGTACGCAAAGGTGAAATCTTCCCTTGTCTTGTTACAAATATTTCCTTGCATGCATATGATAATTCATCTTGGTATCTGGATAGCGGTTGTTCCCGTCACATGACCGGTGACAAAAACTGCTTTCAAAATTTTGAGAAAATCTTTGGAGGACTTGTAGTTTTCGGAGACGGTCAGTCTTCCAAAATTGTTGGAAAAGGAACAGTAGCTATTCTTGATGGCCCGATTCTGAATAATGTGTTATTTGTTGATGGCCTTAAGACTAACCTCATAAGTATTAGTCAACTTTGTGATAATGGTTTTTCAGTTAATTTTTCATCTGTTGAATGCATTGTAACTGATAAGGACCATGTTTTCTTTTTAAAAGGGGTTAGATCTGAAAACAATTGTTATGTTGTTCCCAATAAAATTTTTGAAAATTGTAACTTAGCCTCTTTGAATAATGAAACACTTTGGCATGAAAGGCTAGGTCACATAAATTTTAAGGAACTTGCTAGAATTTCAAACAAAGACGTGGTCAAGGGGGTTCCAAAACTTTCACTTAAACAAAACATTGTGTGTGGTGGTTGTCAAAAGGGAAAACAATCCAGGACTGCACACAAGAACTTGAACCACGTTGGTTCTAATCGGCCCTTAGAATTATTGCATATGGATCTTATGGGGCCGACACGTCAACCATCCTTGGGAGGTAAATGGTATATTTTCTTATTGGTTGATGATTTCTCTAGATACTCATGGGTAGCATTTTTAAAAGAGAAAGCTGATACTTTTGATTCTTTTCACGAGATTTGCCTTCGTATTATGATTGAAAAGAATGAAAAGATCATTCGTGTTAGAAGTGATAGAGGTGGAGAATTCATAAATTCTAAATTCATTGATTTTTGCACTTCCAACGGCATTAAACATGAATTCTCTGCACCCTATACACCTCAACAGAATGGTGTAGTCGAGCGCAAAAACAGGGTTGTTCAAGAGATGGCACGTGTTATGCTTCATAGCCGGAATTTACCGTTATATTTTTGGGCTGAAGCTGTGAACACTACAATCTATGTTATTAATCGAGTTTATTTGCACCCGGGAACTTTAAATACACCATATGAACTATGGTTTTGTAGAAAACCAAACATCAAATATTTTCGTATCTTTGGGAGTCGGTGTTACATTTTACGTGACCGCGAAAATCTTGGAAAATTTGACTCTCGAAATGACGAAGGGATTTTCTTGGGTTATTCTACAAATAGTAGAGAATATCGGGTATTTAACTTGGAATCTAAAACGATTGTAGAATCCATAAATGTTAAAGTAGATGAAGCTTTCCACTTTGTATCTGATAAATCTACCCCTGATATCTCTCTTGATGATGATACTCCTGCAAATGCATATTCTCATAACAATTCTTCCGATAATAATGATGCATCTAATGGTTCTTCAAGTTTATTTGATGTGCAGGAATCATCTCATGTACCTCCGAGTACTCCGTTACCTCAAACGTTATGCATCTCCAAGGATCATCCGGAATCTAATATTATTGGAGACCCACAAGAAGGAGTCAGGACTCGGAGACAGTTGGTTTGTGGATTCGCTTGTTACGTTTCCTTAATCGAACCAAAGAACGTTGATGAAGCTCTTCAGGATAACTACTGGATTGAAGCAATGCAGGAAGAGCTCCATCAGTTTGAACGAAACAAAGTCTGGGAATTAACGAAGCCTCCGAAGCAACACAATGTGATTGGTACTAAATGGATTTTCAAGAACAAGAAAAATGAGGATGGTACCATCATCAGGAACAAAGCACGTTTAGTTGCTCAAGGCTACTCTCAAATAGAAGGTATAGACTTTATTGAAACTTTCGCCCCTGTAGCTAGACTCGAGTCCATTCGTATCCTATTTGCGATAGCTTGCCATTTTAAAATAAAACTTTTTCAAATGGACGTTAAGAGCGCATTTTTAAATGGGTTTTTAAATGAGGAAGTTTATGTGGCTCAACCGAAAGGTTTTGTAGACTGTAAACTATCTAACCATGTTTTTCGTTTGAAAAAGGCTCTTTACGGTCTAAAACAAGCACCGCGAGCATGGTACGAAAGGTTAACGAAGCACCTTTTGGAGAAGGGCTATACTCGAGGGGGAGCAGACAGGACTCGCTTTGTGAAGCATTATCAAAATAACTTCATTGTAGTACAAATCTATGTCGATGACATTGTTTTTGGTGCAACAAGAGATAATGATGCTTCTAAATTCGCTGAAACCATGGAAAGCGAATTTGAGATGTCTATGATGGGCGAACTGACATACTTTCTAGGATTGCAAGTGAAACAAAATGATGAAGGCATCCATTTGTGTCAATCCAAGTATGCAAAGGAGTTGGTAAAGAAATTCGGATTAGAAGATTCTAAAGATTTTTCGACTCCTATGGGAACTAGCAATAAGGGATTAGGAAGTGAATCTCTTAGTGAGAGTGTAGACGAGAAATTTTATAGAAGTATGATTGGAAGTCTACTCTACCTCACGGCTAGTCGCCCGGACATATCCTTTAGTGTTGGGATTTGCGCGAGATATCAATCAGCACCAAAGGAGGTTCACCTGAAAGCGGTGAAACGGATCATCCGGTACATCAAAGGAACCATTAATTTCGGAATTTGGTATCCTATGGGAACAAGTCTAGATATTGTTGGATATTTTGATGCCGATTGGGCAGAATCTGTGGATGATCGGAAAAGTACGAGTGGTGCATGTTTTTATCTTGGCCATTGCCTTGTGGCTTGGCATAGTAAAAAGCAAAACTGCATTGCACTCTCGACTGCCGAAGCGGAATATATCTCTGCGGGTAGTTGTTCAACCCAACTCATTTGGATGAAAAGTGTGTTGAGCGACTTCCGAATTTCAGCAACTTCGGTAATGATTCTCTGTGACAACACCAGTGCTATAAACATTTCCAAAAACCCTGTGTTGCACTCAAGAACAAAACACATTGAACTTAGATATCATTTTCTTAGAGAGCTAGTTGAATCAAATATTCTTCAACTTTCATATATTTCAACTGAAGATCAATTAGCTGACATTTTAACAAAACCTTTGGATCAAAAACGTTTTATTCATTTGCGAAAGGCAATTGGAATGCTTTCTTTGAAATAATTTCTTTTTGAAACCAATCCTTAGGTTAGGTTTTGTTTTTGTGTTTTTGTTCTTTATCTATGTTTGTACATAGAACATTAATTGAGCATTAGTTATATTGACTTTAACTGCATCTTTTCACGCATTTAGAAATTTATTATGCTTTGGATATCATAATAATTTATTTGATGCAGTGATCATTTATGTCAATTAAATCATCTTTGTTTTGATCAAAGTCAATTTCTCTCTCAATGATCTCTTGGTATAGTTATTATCTTATTTGACTATTTAGTCGAGTATGAAATCGAGATCAATTTTTGGTTGAATACTTTATATCTTAAATAATTGATAGCCAATTGAGGGGGAGTCAAAGAAAAGTAATATGCTCAAAAGATGTGGAAATAGTTACATCCCAATGAGGAGTGTGAAAACTACCACCACATGGAGGAAAGAGCTACCACCTCGGTCGTCCAAGTACTGTGTGCAGCTACCACATGTATACCAAGCAAGGTTTTTCAAGTTTGATTAAATAAAATGCATGTTGAAATACTTGACTTTGTCAAATTTCAAGGTTGGTATAAGGTGGGATTTTAATGAAAGATGCTCAAAGAGCCACTCTCTTCAACAAATTGTCTAGATACATTATCTAATATATTTGGGATTTCAAACATCTATTGATCTTGTATTTCATTTTCTTTACCAAATTGATGATTTGATAAAGGCATTACTCATAAGATCATGTTAGATGTGATTGAAGTTGTAGTGGCCCTAATTCCCGTGCAGCGTTCTTCCGATGAATCCACTGTTAGAGCACCTAGCGTTGGTGTATCTGGCCCATGGTGCGTCAATGGGATGCCACAGATGGACCCTGTGTGTTATTATTAGCTGTGTAGGCCTTCGGCTGAGTTTGCCAAAATTTCGGAAAGGAATTAGGCCCAACAGAGGTCGGAAATGGATTCAGCACGGAAAAACGCTTGAAAACGGCTATTTGCTTGTTTATTTCTGAGTCCGGGTGCCCAAACACGGACTCCCGGAAGTTTTTAGTGGAAAATGGTGCATGGGAGGGGCCGTAGACCGCCGGGATGCCACGTGGCGGCCTGTCATTGGCCGGTTCAGGATGCGCGGTCCACAGAGCTGCGCGGCGGGGTGCACAGACCCGGCTCATGGACACGTGGCACCGCCTGATTGGCGGGCGCAAGGCGCGCGGTCTACCTGGTGAGCGCGGCGGTGCATGGACCAAGGCGGGGGCACGTGGCAGCCTCCGGTTGGTCGGTGCACGCGGCGCGGTCCACGGAATTCCGGAGTGGAATGCGTGGACCGGGTGTAGGGGACACGTGTCACCCTCTGGTTCGCGGGCGCACCGTGCGCGGCGCACGGAGTCGGGGCCGGTACCTCGGGGCGTGTGCCCACGTCGGGGCCATGCCGCGCGCCCGGCGCGGCCGCCGACCGGTCAGCGGGTCAACCGGGGGGACACGCGTCGCCCGCTGGTTGGCGGGCGCCAACCGCCTCACTGTGCGGGGGCGGGCCACGTGGCAGCCCGTGGGTGGCCCGAACAGCTGTTTGCTGTTCGGCGGGCCACGTGGCGGCACCTGGTGGATTCGGGCGTGAACAGTGTTGGGCCGGCCCAACACTGTAGCCGCCCGAAAGTACCGGGCGCCCGAAAGTTGGGCCCGAAAGCCCATTGACTTGTCTTTTTGGGCTGATTTCGGGTGAGGCCTATAAATAGGCCCCTTGGGGCTCACTTTAGAGGCTTTTCCCGAGAGCTTTAGCCATTGAGCCCTTCACCAATTTTCTTCCTCTCCCTCTTGTGCATCTTTTGGCAAAGGTTCAGAATTTTTGGAGGCCGTGACGACGGCGACTTCTACATCGGGGTGCGGAGCGACGATCTACTGTTGGAGGCCCATTTTCGTCGCAGTTTAGTCTGGGAGGTCTACCGGGCTACCCCGACGTTATTTTTGGACGATTTCTGCGGTGACGGTTTCGTAAGAGGTAAATCTACATTTTCCGTGTTGGACACTTTTTCTGGATCCGAGCTTTTCTTGGGGTTCTGGGTACATTTTTAACCCCCTTTGCGACTGTTGGTTGATTTGGACAGCACCTACTTGTCGGATTTTTATCTCCTCATCCGGACATCGGAATTCGACGTTTCAGGACTCTATCGACATATACTCTTCGCGAGGATCGCCGTCATATTTTTATTGAAATTTTTGGAGGAAGTTTTTCAGGTGAAAATTTCGTGTGAATGGGACTGTTCATCACAGATTTTGGGATTTTGGAATTTGTGTGGTTTAAAGTGTAATTTTGGTGTATGTTTGTACCCAGGAGGTTGTGAGCACTTCTACCGTGTTGTTGGCTTGGTGGGATCTGTGATTTGACTGTTTTGGGCTTTCTCAGCTGTACGATTCCGGGCAGTTAGCACTTTCAGGTGGGTGACCTTGCTTCCAAGAACTCTGGACTGTGTACTAATTCTATGTGTGTAGGATCATGCATGTTAGAAATTGGAGTATTAGCATGTGTAAAACTGTATGTTGTATCTTGTATATCAGTTGATGAATCTTTTGATTCCTACACTATGTTAAGTAATGAAATCTTGGAATTTGACCTAGCACCCCTGTCATATGTATCATGTTCAGCCAGTCTGTAGAAAAACTCCAACTTGGGCTAGGTTCTTACTGCTTTAGACATTCCACATCACGATACTTCATTTCACTATGGACTTAGCTTTTCCTCGCCCGAGTTGTGGGCCGAGAGGTCGGGTGGTTGTGGGATGCATTTGCACTCGTGTCTGGGGACCGAGTGGAGTTGATAGCAGTCTGTATATTTGATTTCTTTGGGAGAGTGATAGTGATGGTAAATCTGGGTTCTTGGAAACTGTCAGAGAGACAGTGAGTTTAAGCTGTGTAGATTCCAGCCAGTGAGTGAGTCAGTGATTTTGTTTGGTAGTCGATCTTATTGATCGAGGATTGGATCATAGCCTGCATGAGCCACATTTGAGCTTTACAGAGATACTTTACAGTGATACTTATGGGTTACTTTGACTCGAGCGGGTCGCTCCCCTCGAGTGCCACTCCGGAGTAGGCGAGACCGGGTTGTGTACCGGCGTGAGTTTGAGATGTTCTTTAGCGACTTGTTGTTGCATTGGTCCCTCTGGCTGTGCTTTCGTTGGCAGCCACGGACGCCCTACGTAAGTCCGCTCCTCCGGGACGTAACGGCAGTAGGTTGGCGCAGGTTTGACTGGACCCGATGTGGCAGTCAGTTTTGATTGGGTGATCAGGGAGGAGAGTTAGTTGTGGCATTATGTTCTTTCTGTTCCACTGTTGAGCATCTAGATAGAGGCATAGTAGCTGTAGAGTTACCTTTCCCAGCTTTCCTTATAGCACTGCATATGTTACTTTTGTCTCTGGTAGACTTAGTGGGCAGACCGTCGGGCTTGTTGGCGGCACCCACTGAGAACTACTGTGGGATGTAGTTCTCACACCCGTCGTGGTGTTTTCTCCCCAGGGACTTCTGCTCCGGTTCCTGCAGCTCTTGTTGCTGATCCAGCTCCTCCTGACCGAGGTAAGGGCGTCGCGAGATAGATCCCCTCCTGTCATCTTCAGTGTGTGAGTAGATGTACCCCAGTACCATTTTGGTGTGTGTTATGTCGAGTGACTGTTGTAGTGAGGTTTTGAGTTGTACCTTTCTTTCCTGCTTTTCTGAGAGACTCTTGTATTCTGGTGAGATTGGTCTGTATATTTGTGAGTTGTAGTTTATTTTATGTATTCTATTCCAGCTTTTCTCTTTCAGCTCTGATATCTGCTAGTGTAGATGTTTCTTTGCAGGTTAGTCGCTACGCCTATACGGGGCTTCCCGTACGGGCGGCGGATCTGTTGGCGAGCCGGGGCGCAGTATCGCCCCGGGGCGTGACAGAAGTTGTTCAACTTTAAGGGATTTAATTTTTATAAATTTTCGTTTTATTTGTTGAATATTTTTGATAGATTTGGCATAATCTATTTCTTGTTGTATGAAATGATGATTTTTATTTAAAGTTGATGCACAACAATGCTTACAATCTTTTTCTGGAATTTCTGAAATTTTTCTGAATTTTTCTGTAGAAAAAGTTTGGAGCCGGTCCGGACTGGACAAGCCGATCCGGACCCCGAACGCAGGAAAATCCTGCGGGTAGCCGATCCGGACTGGATTCTTCAGGCAGTCCGGACCGCGGCTAGGGTTTTATTAAGAACAAAAGGGATTTGATTTCTTTTACTACAATCTTTTGTTCAAAAGTCTCCAGAGCTTCTCTCTCTAGAATCCAAGTATTTTGGAGCCTTCCTAACTCATTTTCTCCAAATCCAAGTGAGTTTTCTTGATCAAAATCTCAGTTTTTCACAGGTTTTCTATATTTTTCTCAAAACGTGATGCAAATCTCATATCTTTTTCGTTTGTGATTTGTTTTTGATCAAACTTTTTTTGAAATAAGAACTCTGGGCAGATTAGTTTTTATTATATGCAAGGTTTTCTCTTGATTAACAGATTTTTAGGCTTCGATTTCTAAAAATTCGATTTTAGGGCATATAATAGGAATTTTCAAAAATCATGGAATTGATCTATTTTTAAAATTCTTTTTGCAAAACTAATTTGATTCCTAGTCTCTCTACATGATAATGATTGTTTAGTTACAATTTTTCAAATTTGTGAAAATAAACAATTTTTGTCGTGTTCTTGAGTTGGTCTTCACAGGGCATTTCCTTCTTCAAGCACAAAGAGCAATGGAGTTTTCATGGATCATCTTTCTGCTAGTCACAATGGTGCACACTCGAGCAACAAACAAACTGAAAAGAGCTAAGAAAACTCAACGGAAAGGTGAGTTTCTTCTTGTCAGCGATTCAGAAGCTGAAGCAAATAATGAAGAAGTAGATTGGGACAAATTGACGGATGATGAATCAATGCCCACTAAATCTAAGCAAAAGACTTCCGACACATCAAGAGGAAAAGCACCTATGACTTCACCAACCACCTCGGTGAAAAGGAAACGACTAGCTCGACGCTTTGGACAAGCACGAGATGTTGATATTAACAAACCAATAGTTCCTGATTCTCCGCCTCACTTGGAAGATGTGTTCATTAATGCTGACCGTCTTAGGGTATTTGAACATCGAGAATGCATCGGAGAAAGACATGTGAATATTGGTGCCCTCCGAGATCACTCACCGGAGTTCGGGATGTTAATTGAACGAGCCAATCTTATCCAAGTCTGCAGATTCCCGGAATTACTTGGGTATTGTTTACATCGTGTGAGGACCTTTTACTCAAATGCGAGACATCTTCAGGAAACTGAACACGGTTCGATGCAATTTTACACAAACATCCAAGGGATGAGACTCAAAATAACTCCGCAATTGATCAGGGAAGTTCTAGAAATGCCATCAAGTAGATCGGGGATTAACTATTTAACTGGAAAAAGCTTGACGAATGCTCTGTGGCAAACCGTTATAAAAGGAATTTGTTTGGACGGCACTGAATCGACAGATGGTAAAACTGTTAAATCCAAACAACTCCGGCTTGAATACCGGTTTCTCAACTTCATCACCTGTTATAACATTCTCCCGAACATGCAAACAAAGGTGGTGAGATGGGATCGAATGCTGTTTCTATACCTCCTAGGGCATCCATCTGAAGCAGTTGGATTGAACATGAACATCCCTTACATTATTTGGAACAGGATGTCGAGATATGTTGAGCACCCTCATCCTACCGAACGGCTTCCGTTCCCATTGATCATTATGAGGATTCTAAAGAAATTTCAAATCGATATCAGCTCAACATCGTACCAGCACTGTTTGGGGATGATAAATGAATCCACAATTGTTAAGTCCCTTCACAAATTGCCTCATGTTACTCCGACTCCTTCCTCTGGAAAGAAACCTTGTGTCGGCACCTCTGCCTCTCCATCACGACAAACACCCGGACCAGATGAAGAAGCATCGGTAACCTCAATTTACAAGCAGCAACAACCCCTATCTTTCGAACAAGAGCAGCTCACCAAAGAACAGAGGCGAATCTCAGACGAACTTGAAATTATCACAGCATCCCAAATAACATTGACTAAGAAAGTCTCCTCCATGAAGAAGTTGATGAAGAGAATGTTTTCAAAAATGGGATGTAGTGCCTCTGATGACTCAGACTCAGATCACTAATTTGTGCACTCTAATTTTTTTCTTTTTCTTGTGTAGGTTCTTAATTCTAGTTTTTAGTTTTAGTTCTCAGGGTTTTCTTATCGTTTGAACTTTTTTTAACTCTCCTTAAATTTTGTAATTTTGGCGTCGTTTTGTGACAAAAAGGGGGAGAGAGTTTAGAGAACTTTGAACAGTGATTGAACAATGCACAATGCTGAAACTAAGGTAAAGGTAAGTATAACTTTCAACTTTGGTTTTATATGTGATTTGATGCATGCCTCAACTAACTATTCGACTAACTATTTGGGCATGTAATATAACTAACAAGTTGCTTGTTGACTAACCTTTCTATGACATTTGGATTTCTATTGCTTAAAAGATATGTCGATTTTTGATTATGATTTTCATACATATCTGAACTTGCAAATGTCATAATGAGTAAAAACTCTATCTCTGTGTTTGGTTTTGATTGTTGAAAATTCTTGAGGTTACTAACGATCTTTTGTGTCAAGAATGATTTCTTTTGCAGAGATTACAGATGTCTAAGTCTAGAGTCTGTTTTAGGAGTTTAACTCATGTATTTATCTTTATTTGGATCTCCAATGTAAATTTTTGTTGTATGGTGATATCAACAAAAATATCTTTTTGAATTTTCTTGAGTGGATTTGTGTTTTGTCACGAAACCGCCAAAGGGGAAGATTGTTACGGAATTTGAGTTGGCGTATTTCGTGAAATTGGTTAAGTCTTGAAGATTGAAGATGAAAAAGTTGGATCGTATACCTCAATCTCAAGTAAGAAGAATTCAAAAGGATCAGGTACGTTTAATTAAATAAGTTTGTTGATCCGAATACTTCTTATAGTGTAGAAACACGTGGATGAGTTTTTTATTGCATAAAAATCAAAAACTGGACATTCCATATGTTCAGAGTCCGGATCGGGCTTTACAGTCCGGACCGCGAACATAGGTTAGTTCGTGCATAATTCCAGTCCGGACCCTGGGAATTTCAGTCCAGACCCCGAATGTGGAGTTTGCAAGAAAAGCATGAACAGTCCGGACCGTGGATTTCAGTCCGGACCCCGAATGTCGTCTTTTCTGGAAATTGTCTGTTTCGCTGAGACAGTCCGGACCGCCAACTCCAGTCCGGACTGTCGTCCTGTAAAATTCCAGAAATGGTTAGTTTTTGATTCTTATCTTCTTCCACAAGTTTTCTAATCTATAAATAGACCCTTTAATTCATCTTTTAAGGGGATGACGCTAAGTGGAAGGAATCCAATCAATCCATAAATATTCCACATATAGAGAAGAAAGGAAATACATGATTTAATTCTATGTTTCTTCATCTATATTATTAATTTGATTCTAGGTTTTCCAAACTCAGATTTTGAGTAGAATCAAATTAATGAATACTTAGATGGTATTTCCGATCTATTTCTAATCTAAGTATTCGGCGGATCATCACCACCCAAAAACAACGATTTTCCCAAAATCGGCGCGTGGACTCGCGTGGCCTTGTGGATTCAAGGTGCAACCGCTCTCGTGGATTCGGAGCGAGGTACGTTCGTGGATTCGAGACGTGCTACTGGGTGAAGACCGTGGATTCGGTCGGACGTCGTGGACTCGACGTTGGACGCCGTGGATTCGGCGTTGGACGCTAATCGTGGATTCGAGCAGCGTTGCGGAGCGAGCGGAGAAGATCTACTAGGAGCGTATGGAAAAGGTTGAGTCATAAGTGTGTACGGTAAATCACCTTGTACGTGTGTTAATTCTAGTGGATTTCACCGTGTTATCGGTCCCGTGGTTTTTTACTCCGGATTGGAGTTTTCCACGTAAAAATCTCTACGTGTTATTTATTTTTCCGCATTGGGTTTTATATCGCAAAGATTTCTGAGTGTTTATTGTTTACACCTATTCACCCCCCTCTAGGTGTTTTTTCCCCTATTTAGATCCAATTATACATAACCCAACAGTGTGCCGGTCCGTTACTTATATTGAGATCGAGCCGTGTGTCGATCAGTTACTGAGTTCGACAGCAGAGCAGGCAGTACCGGGTTTTATACCGGTTTATTTGATTGGGTTTATTTCGGTCAGATACTGTTATTGTTGCACTCGTGCCCGGGGGCCGAGTGCAGTCTGGTAGCTGAGTTGAGACCCATGCTAGTATTGTTGGGAGCCGTTTGGTTGATGGTGGTCCCGTGTCGTCGAGAGTACTTTGACCGTTGTGTGAGAGGTTGAGCATCATCATTCTATCCGTTCTGAGACAAAGAGCGTGGATTTTGACTATAGCCTGCATGAGCCACTACTCGATAGCGAGTTAGTCCGTTTTGTTACGGCATTTTGGTGTTGGCATATTTCGTGAGTCATGTCAGTGAGTTGAGTCGGAGTCTTAAAGGGATCAAATTGTCAATCAGCAATCAAAGACTTAGAGAAGATTCAACAAGAGCTCAAGTTGACACTCAGTGTCTTGAGTCTTGAAGATTGAAGTTGAAGAATTGTGGATCAGTTACATCAATCTCAAGAAGAAAGTATTCAAAAGGATCAGGTATGGTTAACTAAATAATTTTGGTGATCCGAATACTTTCTTATAGTGTAGAAACACTTGGATGAATTTTTAATTGCATAAAAATAAAAAACTGGACATGGGACATGTTCAGGATCCGGATCAGACAGTCCAATCCGGATCCCGAAGGGTGCTTGTTCATTGGCAAATCCGATCCAGATCAAAGGTCATTTCGATCCGGATCCCGAACATGGGTTTTTGCTGGAATATATGAACGATCCGGATTGGGCGTTTCAATCCGGATCCCGAACCCTGTTTTTCTGGAATAGCCTGACTCGTTACGACGATCCGGATCACAGTAAATCCGATCCGGATCGCCGTCCTGAAAATTTCCAGATAAGGTAAGTTTTTGATTCTTATCTCTTTCCAAAGGTTTCTAAACTATAAATAGACATTTAGGGTTTCTCAAAAACGTGGGGAGCACGGCCGATCAATTTATAAAACACTTGAGAGCAACCCTAGAGGCTAGGTTTTTATCGTTCTTCGTTATAGCCTCTTTTAGGTCAATTCGACGGTTCTTTCAAGAACATATCTTTTGTCGAATTGATCTAATCTTTGCTTAGAGATTTTTCCCATGGATCTTCATTGATAATCTAAGCAAAGGATCACCATCGAAGCCAATTTTCTTACCGTCTGAGTTTGCGTCGTGGATTCGACGTGGCATCGTGGATTCGGTGTGCTAAAGGCGTTTCGTGGATTCGAAACGTGTGCTCGTGGAACCGAGTGGCGTTCGTGGATTCGAACGTGTGCAGTGGACGTGCAATCGTTGGAGCGCAAGGTCCGAAGAAGTTGAAGGAGGGGTTAAATCCGTGGAGACGGTAATCACCTTGTTATTCTTCTTTTCTTAGTGGATTGTTATTGCGTGGACATCCAATCAGTGAGCGCAAGGTCCGAAGAAGCTGAAGGAGGGGTTTGAGTCCGTGGAGTCGGTAATCACCTTGTTATTCTTCTATTCTTAGTGGATTGTTATTGCGTGTTGGTCCCGTGGTTTTTCTCCTGGATTGGAGTTTCCACGTATATCTCGGTGTGCTGTTTTTATTTTCCGCATTGGTTTTTATTTTGCACTGACATTTGGTTTTATAAGTATTACACCTATTCACCCCCCCTCTAGTTGTTTGATAGTACCTATTTAGATCCTTGTGGATCCCCAAAAACCAACAATTGGTATCAGAGCGGGTTTTAGGTTTATCTATCATGATGGGTGAAAGTGGTAATATTTATAGACCTCCTCTTTTTGATGGGACTAATTATGCTTATTGGAAAGTGCGGATGAGAGCTTTTCTCATCGCAATTGATGAGCGGGTATGGCAATCCGTGGAATACGGTTGGGTGCATCCTGTTGAGGAAGTAGGAAATTCTACTACCCCAAAACCTCGCTCTAGATGGTCCAAAGAGGAATTCGAAAGATCTTCTTACAATGGGAAAGGTATGAACGCTTTATTTAATTCTCTTTCCTCGACTGAGTTCACACAAATTTCCGCGTGTGAAACCGCGAAGGAAATTTGGGATATTCTCAAAATTACACATGAGGGTACTAATCTTGTAAAAATTCAAAAGCTCCAGATGCTTACAAGTCAATTTGACTCTATTCATATGGAAGAGCATGAATTGTTTACAGATTATTACAGAAGACTTCAAGATATAATCAATACTTGTGCTAATTTAGGAGAAAAGATCCCGGAGTCGAAAGTTGTAAGAAAGATACTTCGGACTCTTCCGGAACGGTTTAGGGCAAAAGTTACCGCCATTGAAACCGTTAGTCATCCGGATGAGATGAGTGTAGAGGAATTAGTAGGTGCTTTGCAAACTTATGAAATGACTTTTCCTACTAATCAAGTTTCTTCCAAGTCTTCTTCTAAGCTTACAGGTATTGCATTCAAATCAACAAAGGAAGAAGATAGCGAATCAAGTTCCGACGATGAAATCTCTTTTGCCGATTTTGAAGAACAATTGGCGCGGATCACAAAGAAATTTCGTCGGAAATTTTGGAAGAATCGAACCGATGGATCTTCATCCACGAAACCATCTAAAGGATCATCGGGTTCTAAATCCTCTAATCTCAAAGGCGTTGCAAAACCTTCTAAAGAAAAAGAAAAAGATGATTTCGAAGGGGAAATCCAATGCTATAGATGCAAAGGCTACGACCATTTTTCAACGGAATGTCCTTCTCCGAAATCATATAAAAAGAAGGCTTTGCAAGCGAAAACTTGGGACGATTCTACTTCTAATGAATCGACCTCAAGTAAAGAGGAAAAAGTCGTTGCCTTACATGCTTCTCAAATTCCCTCTTCTAATGTTTGTTTATCATCTTTAATCACTGACTCTATTCCTTTGATTTTGCATGAAACATCAACATCCGGCGGAGAGTCATCAAGTGAGGGGGAGTCGGACGAAGAAGAACTCGTTGAGGCATATCAACAACTTCTTGCGGAATCTAAGAAGATGGCCAAGCATATCAAGAAGTTGAGGAAGCAACGACTTGAGAATCAAGACGAGAATCATGCTTTAAAGATAAAACTTCATGATCTCGAGGAGGAACAAGGACGTTTATTGAATAACAATAAAATCCTCCAAGAAAAGCTAAACCAATCGGAGACAAACGCTAAATCATATATGGACAAGATTGGTTTTCTAGAAAAACAGTTTGAGGAGATTCATGTCACCAACCAAGTTTTGACCAAGCAAGTTCATGAACTCAAATTCGACATACAAAGGCTTTCAACCGGTTCCAAGAAACTAGATTGTATGTCCGGATTAGGTCAAACAAGCAAGGTTGGTTTGGGATTCAAAAAGGACCAAACTGTACATGCTTCAAGTTCCACAATGAAATTGAAAGGAAGAACGTGTCACTTATGTGGACTTGAAGGACATTTGGTGAAGAATTGCCCGAAAAAGAGAAAGAAGAGTCCTTCGGCAACTTCATCTACGGAGCGAACTCACCGGAATCAAAAGACACATCAAGTCAAAGGAGTTCACTCAACCCACCAAAGGTCCGAGCCACAATATCAATCATACAAGTGGAGACCTAAGGTGGACCAACAGTCAAAGCGGACAACCCCCGGCCACAACGAATCAAGACAACCCAAAATCCAGCGATTTTGGATTCGGAAAGGTGATATCTTTCCTTGTCTTAAGTTCTAAATAGCTTATGACTGTATGTAATGCTTTGATTGGTTTTCCCTTCATATCTTTCTTAATCTTTGCATTACATGTTTTTCAATGCTCTTCATTTTTATACTTTGTTTTTGAACAAAAGGGTTTTTACTGAACAAGTGCATTGAATAAAAAGGGCTTCACGTTTATTCACTCCAAATTAATTTTATTTGGATTATCAACTTTACTCCATAATCATAATCTTGAAGATACTTCATTATAGGAGTTTTTGATATTATAAGCATCAAATTTTAGAAATCATGTGTGATCTTTAGATGCTTAATCTATCTCGGTTGTGTGAATTCATTGTGATAAACGTGAGACAACCGATAGACTAAAATTTGGGATTTAATTCTTTCACGTAAGAGATTGCATTCTTACAAGGGTAATGAAATGATTTGCAAAAGATGTGGAAAGAGTTACATCCGAAAGGAGTGTGAAAACTACCACCACATGTTGGAAAGAGCTGCCACCCCGGTCGTCCGGTCTGTGTGTGAAGCTACCACATGTTATGGATGCTTGAAAATTATTTATGAAATTTTGTTTAGTTGAAGCATTCGGAGATTTAAATTTAAAGCTCTTATTTTGAACAATCTCCTGGTTGGTATAAGGTGGGATAGTTGAAAGATGCTCAAAGAGCCACCCTTAGGTATTTTAGTGCTTATCTCAGATTTGAAAGGGTAAAATTCAAAATTGATATCATTTGGAAATCTCTGTAAGTCATCTTTGTAAATCCGTTACATCTTGATAGACTTTGGATCTCAAGACTATTTTTGATGACTTGTGTTTGACGAATATAACATGAAAAACTGTTTATAATGTTTTATCTTTGTTTTTCATGATTTAGGAGTAAATCTTTTTAATTTTGTGAAATTAATTGGATTGAATGGCATCTGTGTGAATTCATTGTTTAAAGCACTTAAATTGATTTCTTGATGGAATACAAATCGGTATTTGAAAAGATTCTAAAATCTGGATTTGTTTCAAGAAATTATTTGATTTTTGCTTTCTGGTACAGGTACGCAATCTGCATTTTTGTTATATACCGGAACTGAGCCTTTATCTCTCTTTCTCTATGAACTAATGCTGTTAGTGATTTCCTTTTGTCTAGTATGTTCACTGTTTGACAATTTGTGACAAAAAGGGGGAGAACAGAAAATAATGATCGTATCACAAAGGGGGAGAACATAAATGCTCAAGACAGGGGGAGAACATGGAGAACATGGAGAACATGTTAACATGGAGAACATGGAGAACATGTTAGAGATGCTCATGATAGGGGGAGATAAAGAAAAGATTGAAAGAGCCGAAAAACAAAAGAACCAAAAGGATGAATCAAATGTAGGATTTTAATTTCTAACGACTAACGTTTGATTTTGTTTGGAGTTTTGTTTTGCAGGAATTACATCACTTTAAGACTCCAAGTCCTAAGTCATAGAGTATGTTCCAGGACTGTTTGGTTCAAATGTAATTTTGTATTTATTGGATCTTTCACGCAAAGAAAATCAATGTTTTGGTGATAACATTGAATTTCGCCTTTTTGGTTTAAGATGAGTGACTTGAGCGCTTTTATGTATTTTTGGGTTTTGTCACGAAATTGCCAAAGGGGGAGATTGTTACGGCATTTTGGTGTTGGCATATTTCGTGAGTCATGTCAGTGAGTTGAGTCGGAGTCTTAAAGGGATCAAATTGTCAATCAGCAATCAAAGACTTAGAGAAGATTCAACAAGAGCTCAAGTTGACACTCAGTGTCTTGAGTCTTGAAGATTGAAGTTGAAGAATTGTGGATCAGTTACATCAATCTCAAGAAGAAAGTATTCAAAAGGATCAGGTATGGTTAACTAAATAATTTTGGTGATCCGAATACTTTCTTATAGTGTAGAAACACTTGGATGAATTTTTAATTGCATAAAAATTAAAAACTGGACATGGGACATGTTCAGGATCCGGATCAGACAGTCCAATCCGGATCCCGAAGGGTGCTTGTTCATTGGCAAATCCGATCCGGATCAAAGGTCATTTCGATCCGGATCCCGAACATGGGTTTTTGCTGGAATATATGAACGATCCGGATCGGGCGTTTCAATCCGGATCCCGAACCCTGTTTTTCTGGAATAGCCTGACTCGTTACGACGATCCGGATCACAGTAAATCCGATCCGGATCGCCGTCCTGAAAATTTCCAGATAAGGTAAGTTTTTGATTCTTATCTCTTTCCAAAGGTTTCTAAACTATAAATAGACATTTAGGGTTTCTCAAAAACGTGGGGAGCACGGCTGATCAATTTATAAAACACTTGAGAGCAACCCTAGAGGCTAGGTTTTTATCGTTCTTCGTTATAGCCTCTTTTAGGTCAATTCGACGGTTCTTTCAAGAACATATCTTTTGTCGAATTGATCTAATCTTTGCTTAGAGATTTTTCCCATGGATCTTCATTGATAATCTAAGCAAAGGATCACCATCGAAGCCAATTTTCTTACCGGCTGAGTTTGCGTCGTGGATTCGACGTGGCATCGTGGATTCGGTGTGCTAAAGGCGTTTCGTGGATTCGAAACGTGTGCTCGTGGATTCGAGTGGCGTTCGTGGATTCGAACGTGTGCAGTGGACGTGCAATCGTTGGAGCGCAAGGTCCGAAGAAGTTGAAGGAGGGGTTAAATCCGTGGAGACGGTAATCACCTTGTTATTCTTCTTTTCTTAGTGGATTGTTATTGCGTGGACATCCAATCGGTGAGCGCAAGGTCCGAAGAAGCTAAAGGAGGGGTTTGAGTCCGTGGAGTCGGTAATCACCTTGTTATTCTTCTATTCTTAGTGGATTGTTATTGCGTGTTGGTCCCGTGGTTTTTCTCCTGGATTGGAGTTTCCACGTATATCTCGGTGTGCTGTTTTTATTTTCCGCATTGGTTTTTATTTTGCACTGACATTTGGTTTTATAAGTATTACACCTATTCACCCCCCCTCTAGTTGTTTGATAGTACCTATTTAGATCCTTGTGGATCCCCAAAAACCAACACGTTTGGACGCCCTACGTAATTCCTGCCCGTCAGCGGGAGGTGGTCGTAGGTGGGGCGCAGGTTTGACTGGACCAGATGTGGCAGTCAGCTCGATTGGGTCGATTGTGCACTTCATGTGCTAGTGGTTGCATACCATTCTTTGATTCTCCCCTCTTGAGCATTTTGATAGAGGCTTGGTAGCTGTTGAGAGTCTCCAGCTTCCTTATTTTAGTCTTTGCGCCTTTGGTTAGTTTATGTCTCTTGAGGACTTGGTGGGCAGACCGTCGAGTCTGGCGGTGGTACCCACTGAGAACTCCCCTTTTGGTGTAGTTCTCACACCCTTTGGGGGTTTTCCCCCTCCTTTTTCCTTCCTCTCCTTTGTTTTGCAGAGTCTTAGCGGGTGTTGCTGATTCTGCGGTTGTTGATCGAGGCGAGGGAGCCGCGAGCTAGATCCCTACCCATCGTTGGAGAGTAGCGGTACCCCTTCAGAGGAGATCTTCAGTAGATTAGTTGTTTTATTTTCCTCTTTTGAGAGACTGATGTAGCGAGGATATATTATGTATTGAGAGACTGTACACTGATGTATTCATTGGAGATATCTCCCGGTTGGGTTCAGAGCTTGTATTTGAGGACATTGTTTCATTATTATTATTTTTGGGAGACGGTCATTGTTGTATTATTTCCAGTTGTACAGTGATTGATTTTAGTTATACAGCAGGTTTTTATTTTTAGCTCTGATATCTGTTAGCTGTAGTACTTTTCTTGCAGGTAGGACGCTTCGCCTATGCGGCTTTGGCATAGGTGGCGGATCTGTTGGCGAGTCCGGGTCGCAGTTTCGACCCCGGGGCATGACAAATGGGTTCCGGTACTCAATGACTTAAAACACAGGTTTTTCTATTGTGTTCTAGTACGCCAACCCGTGTTCCGGTACTCAATGAAAAATACAAAAAATTCTGTGTCGGGTTTGAGGAATTCAAAGTGTGGTTCCGGTACTCAATGTAAAAACTAATTTTTCTAAGATAAGTTTTATCCAAAACAGACCAAGTACCGGAATTCAAACTTAGAATAAGTTGTGAATTAAAACCAAGTTCCTAAAACCACGTCTAAACCGGGTTTCAATAATTTCCTGATTCCAATGATTATAAATGTACTTAAATCACCATGATTAAATTAATCATACCTGAGTGTTAACTTGAGATCTTGTTGAATCTTCTCCAAGTCTTTGAATGCTGATTGACAATTTGATCACTTCAAGACTCCGACTCAACTCACGAAATTTGCCAACACAAAAAGCCGTAACAGCTAGCACCAGAGGACGGGCGACAGGCCAGTTCGTGGAGACCGCTACGACCGCCGCGGCCTCAGTTTTCCGGCCGTGGGTGTTCGGAGCGGCGAGGGCCTGGTGGATCCCAGAGGCCACCGCAGTAGCAGCACCAGCAACAGCAGAGATCCCAGTCGAGGTAGCAGAGGTCATCGCGGCAGTCTCAGAGATAGCAGCAGCAGCAGTCGCGGCAGTTACGGGTCCCTGGCAGTTGTATCTTCTGTGGAGGTAAGCATTTTCCCGGTACTTGTGATCAGAGGTGGGGGCGTTGTTATGGCTGTGGTCAGGCCGGGCACTTACGAGCCTCATGCCCTCTTACGATATCAGCGGCACCTTCTTCGGCATCAGCTACTTTTCCACCTCAGCAGCGACCGCCAGCTTAGCGGCCCTATGCTCCAGCGAGCAGATCCCCTTCTTCCCACCCTACCGACTATCGACCTCCAGCTCAGAGCGGACGGGTCTACGCCGCCCAGGTAGAGGACTCCTCGGTAGCCGACCATGTGGTGGCAGGTATCACTTTACTTTTTGGTATTAGAGTTCGTACTTTATTTGATATCGGTGCATCACATTCTTTTATTAGTCGGTCATTTGCATCATTACATGGATTAGAGGTAGGTCTGTTGCCACATGCATTAGAGGTCCAGATTCCTGATCATACTTTGCATGTAGAGGAGTGTTGTTGGTCCAGCCCAGTGCAGATTGAGTCCTGGATTTTGCCAGCGGACCTTATGGTCTTGAGTCAGCTGCGGGACTTTGATGTGGTACTGGGGATGGATTGGCTGGCTCGGTATTTCGTAACTATTGATTGTGCCGTGAGGACGGTCACCTTTTGCGAGCCAGGCCAGGAGATATTTGTATATCGGGGCTGCCAGAGTGCCTTCTTCGCCTCTATTGTTTTGACTTCTCGAGCGAGGCAGATGATCCATAGTGGATGCGTAGACTTTTTGGCTAGTGTGGTTGAGGAGCCTACGGCGGTTCCGGGACTCGGGGATATCCCTGTTGCTCATGAGTTCCCTGATGTTTTTCCCCCGGAGTTGACTAGTATGCCGCTGGATAGGGAGATTGAGTTTTTGATTGACGTAGTTCCAGGAACTGCGCCAATCTCTAAGGCTCCTTATCGAATGGCACCGGCTGAGTTGCGGGAATTGAAGGCGCAGCTTCAGGACTTGATGGATAAGGGTTTTGTCAGACCCAGTGTATCGCCTTGGGGAGCGCCGGTGCTATTCGTGAAAAAGAAGGATGGTTCGCTTCGGCTTTGTGTGGATTATCGAGAATTAAACAAAGTGACCATCAAGAACAAGTACCATTTGCCGCGCATTGATGATCTATTTGACCAGCTGCAAGGGTCTTGTGTGTTATCCAAGATTGATTTGCAATCAGGTTACCACCAATTGAAGGTGAAGGCCGAGGATATCCCGAAGATGGCGTTCAGGACTCAGTACGGGCATTATGAGTTTACCGTCATGCCTTTTGGATTGACTAATGCCCCTACCGCCTTTATGGATTTGATGAACCAGATTTTTCTACCATATCTGGATCGGTTCGTGGTTGTGTTCATTGATGATATCCTTGTTTACTCCCGGAGCGACACTGATCATGAGGAGCACTTGAGGATTGTGATGCAACTTCTGCGAGAGAGGAAGTTGTACGCCAAGTTATCGAAGTGCGAGTTTTGGCTCCGGGAGGTAGTTTTCTTGGGCCATGTGATTTCAGCCGCAGGTGTGGCAGTGGACCAGGCGAAAATTGAGGCAGTCCGGGATTGGCCCCGACCGACGACCGTTTCTGAGGTTCGCAGCTTCATGGGATTGGCTGGTTACTACCATCGGTTTGTGGAAGGCTTTGCGAAGCTCTCCACACCCCTCACTCGCTTGACACGCAAAGGAATTAAGTTTATCTGGAGTGAGGGCTGTCAGAGGAGCTTCGAGGACTTGAAAGGCAGATTGATGTCGGCTCCTATCCTTTCCCTCCCTGTCATGGGGAAAGGATATGTGATTTACAGCGACGCCTCGCACAGTGGACTCGGTCGTGTACTGATGCAGGTGTCACGCCCCCGGGGGTTTTTGAGTCTATCAAAGCGGAAAATTGCGTGTATTATTTTTTTTTCTTAACAAGGTAACTTAAACCTCATCCCCGGTGCGTGCCAGACCGCCACATACACAAATTCTCTCTGCCCACGGACAGAGTCTCCTTTGTATATGCACGGCGTCTCATTTACAACATCATACATCAACCATCAACCATACAATAGACATACATCGTCAAATAGAGTACAGTAATTTAACTAATGTTTTAAAAGACCGGTGTCCACTCGACACCTTATTTTTTTTCAAGCAAGTTATTTAAGCGGCGTCACCATTTGGAAAGGATAAAACCAGCGGTTGCAAAACCCGTGCCCACACGGCACTTCGTTTTGAGAAAACATTTTCGAAATCATTTAGTTTTTCATGAAAGCGTGCCGCATAAGAAAACATCACTAAAAGTATCTAAACGCAAAAGTACATCTCATCCACAGTGCTAACTAATACATGTACACGACTAATAAAGTCCACAAGCAAAATAACTAATTAAGGCATGAGGGAAAATGAGATAAAAACCCAAGTATCCTGACTACGGTCCTCGCGACGCTGTCTCACCGCCATCCCGGCTAACGCACCTAGTAATACCTGTCACAGAGTGGGTAAAGTCAGTGACAAACAAAGTAGATGTCTAAATATCAATAAGGAATAAGGAACAAACCGACTACACCGGAACCTTTCGCTAAAACCCTGTACATAATTAAGCTGGGCACCAACCCCAGATTTATCAATTAAGTTGGGCACCAACCCCAGAGTACCTGTCGGAGAGACTAAAGTCTCCCCTCGTGCGCAAACACCTTTTTGATGCTTTTAACCTCTTCACGGTGCTGGTGTGCTATTTGCAGCAGGCGCGAAGAGGTCCTCACGGCTCCTACCCCTTTGTGAGGTACACGGGTCAAAAAAGACCACTTGTCCGAAAAAGTAAACCCATGCGGAGGCCAATCCGCCTGTGTACGTGCAGCATCCGAAAATGGATTTGCCGAGATCGGCGTGTAGTGAGCACCGCGACCGCAGCCGCTTCAATTGTTAGATAAAATACAATTATGCGAAAGGTTAAACTGTCCATCTACTTTGTTAGACAAATTAAGAGCATTTTAATGATGATAGATGCACTTACTGCACTTGTTGCACTTATAGCAACCGTACCCACCTAGTTGAAGAGAAATCGGAACACCTGAATCCTTCGCGCACCCTCGCTGCGCACCTGGACCTAAAGAAAGTCCGCAAGGATAACTATAGTCAAAGATGTGTATTAACATCCCAAAACAAAAGACCCAATTTACTCTTTTCGATGGAGAAGTCCAACACCGTCCGGGTTGACGAAAACCGGAATCCCGCGCCGCCGTCGCCGTCCGTCGGAGCCCCGCGCGGTTCGGAACCGCGCGGCGTGTCTCCGCGGGCGGCGCCCACGCGGCGCGGCGCCTCGCGCGGGTGCTGCCCATGCGGCAGCCCCACGACGCCCGCGCGGGTGCGGCCCCGCACGGCGCCCGCGCGGCGCCCGCGTGGGTGCCCCGCGCGGCGCCCGCTCGGTTGCGGGTCCGCGCGGGTGCCGCCCGCGCGGCAGCCGCGCGGCGCCTGCGCGGTGCCCGCGCGGTTGCCGGTCCGCGCGGGTGCCGCCCGCGCGGCAGCCGCGTGGCGCCCGCGCGGTGCCCGCGGGGTTGCGGGTCCGCGCGGGTGCCGCCCGCGGTGCCGCCCGCGCGGTAGCCGCGCGGCGCGCCCGCGCGGTTGCGGGTCCGCGCGGGTGCCGCCCGCGCGGTGGCCCCGCGGCGCCCGCGCGGGTACGACCCGCGCGGAGCCCGCGCGGTCCCATCGCCGCTTGCGGCGGCGATCGCCCGTCCGCGATTCTCCTCCGCGCGATGCCCTAGCGGCACCGCGCGCCTCCGCCGTCCGTTCCGTGCCCTAGCATGACGACGATGATGGCGACGGTGACGGATACGACGGAGAACCCAAGAACTCAAACAAAAAGGACGACGGAAAAATCCCAAATAATTTATAACAATTATTTTACTAACCGAAGATCGACGGGAAGGTTGTCCGGTCGCGTTCTTGCCTTCGGTTCGATGTCCGGGAAGATCGGGCTCCTTCTCTTTCTCCTTTTCCTTTCTTCCGGCTAGGGTTCCGTCTTTTTCTTTTTCTCTTTCTTTCTCTCCTCACCGGTAAGGGTTTTATTTTTCTTTTCTTTTCTTTCCGATAATCGGGATCCCTTATATAGCTCGTATTATATCTTTAATTAATTTCCTCTTTAATTCGTACGTAAGAAAATTCTATTTTCCGTCATCGGAAAATTAATTAATTAATTAATTATCCCCTACGAGATAACCCACCTTATCTCCAACGGGTGCAAGATATTTCGCACGGATTCCGATGCATGACTAATCACTGTATCACTAAGAATTCCGTTCCGGGAGGTCCCGACATCGGATTTCACATCCGATTGCACCGTCGGCCATCATTTTCCGTGCTCCATCGCAGAAAAATACCAGCACCACACACTGGCCAACTTTTAGCAATTAAATAATTTTATTCCTCTTAAGGGCTTAAATGGTTTAGATATGAGTCAAAAATACCCCTAAGGGCCGGATCACTACAGTAGGAGGGTAGGGTAATCGCTTACGCGTCTCGACAGCTAAAGGATTATGAAAAGAATTACCCTACCCATGATCTTGAGCTTGCTGCTGTGGTATTCGCATTGAAACTATGGCGCCATTATCTATATGGGGAACACTGCGAGATCTACACCGACCATAAGAGCTTGAAGTACCTATTTACACAGAAGGAGCTCAACTTGAGGCAGCGCAGATGGTTGGAGCTGTTAAAGGACTATGATGTCGAGATATTGTACCATCCTGGCAAGGCCAATGTGGTTGCAGATGCTCTGATTAAGAGAGCAGTGCAGAGCTTATCGCTGATGATTACTGACAAGGCGCCACTGCGTGAGGAGATGAGGCGGCTTGACCTAGAGGTTGTGTCCCCTGGGGTCTCTGCTCGACTGACATCTTTGGTCGTGCAGCCCACTCTGCTGGACAGGATTAGAGAGAGACAGAGTGAGGACCCCCACTTGACCCGGATTAGAGTTCAAATTTTGAGTGATCAGCCTGGGGACTTTGCAGTTGATACGTCAGGAGTACTACGGTACAGGGACCGCGTTTGTGTGCCGGTGGATCCAGAGATCAGGGAGCAGATTTTGAGAGAGGCCCATTATACACCTTACACCCTCCATCCTGGTGGGACTAAGATGTATAGGGACCTCAGGGCACATTTCTGGTGGAGTGGTATGAAGAGGGATATTGGGAGATTTGTGGCCCACTGTTTAACTTGCCAGCAGGTAAAAGCTGAGCACCGGGTGCCAGCTGGCAAGTTACAGAGTCTCCCAATCCCTGAGTGAAAATGGGACCACATCACGATGGATTTTGTGGTCGGATTACCGAGGGCCCAGGGAGGTGCAGATGCCATTTGGGTGATTGTTGATCGACTCACTAAGTCCGCTCACTTCTTGTCGATGCAGACTACTTGGTCACTTGAGCGGCTGGCTCAGCTGTACTTGGATGAGGTGGTGAGGTTACATGGAGTACCCGCCTCTATTGTATTAGATCGAGACCCAAGATTTACTTCACGTTTTTGGAGGAGCTTACAGGAAGCCTTGGGGATGCAGCTTAGATTCAGTACAGCTTTTCACCCATAGACGGATGGGCAGTCGGAGCGCACTATACAGATCCTTGAGGACATGCTCAGAGCTTGCATATTGGATTTTTGCGGTGGATGGATTCGACACCTATCCCTGGCTGAGTTTGCGTACAACAATAGCTTTCAGGCGAGCATTCAGAAGGCCCCTTTTGAAGCATTGTATGGACGCAGGTGTCGATCACCGCTTTACTGGAGTGATGTGGGGGAGAGGCGGACATTGGGGCCAGAGTTACTGCGAGAGTCAGAGGAAAAGGTCAGAGTGATTGTAATGACACGGTTTTTTTTAATAATTTTTACACTCCAGTTAGTAAAGTGTTTCTTTTAGTGAATTTGAATTATCGAGTTTCTGTAAGTCGGTTGGTGGGTTGCATGAGTATTTTTCTGTGAAAGAGCACGAAAAACGAAGACCGACGGTGCAATCGGATTTGAAATCCGACGTAGGGATCTCCCGGAACAGGGTTTTTAGAGTTGCGATGACTTAACGTGCATCAGAATCCGTGTAAAATATCCTGCACGTTTTACGAGGAAATGTGGGTTTATCCCGTAGGATTAATTAATTAAAGAATTAATTATTCGGTGACAAAATAGTAAAAGGTGGGATTTAATTATACGTACGAAAAGGGAAATCCCACTTTTCGCAAAAAGAAAAACCCTGGCCGGAGAGAACGAGGGAGAAAAGAGAAGAAAAAGGCGGAACCCTAGCCGGAGGAGGAAAATGGAAAGAAAGAGGAAAAAGACGGAGGAATCTGATCACCCCGACCAACGTACCGGAATTAGAAGAGCGATCGGTCAACTTCCTCGTCGGGATTCTCGGTAAGTAGATTTCATTTTGTTGCGTTAATGGGGTTTTCTCGCGTCGTTTTCGTTGTCTACATCACCGTCTCCGTCCCCGTCGTCATCACCGACCCCGCCGCACGATCTAGGGCACGGCGCGGGCGGGCGAACGACGTGGGCGCTGTTAGGGCACGGCGCGGGCGGGCGAACGACGCGGGCGCCGCTAGGGCACCGCGCGGGCGCCCCCCCCGGGCGCGCAACCGCGCAGCCTTGTGCCGTGCGGGGCACTCGCGGGCGGGCAGCGCCGCGCGGGCGACGCCCCCGGGCGCGCACCGCGTGGCCTTGCGCCGCGAGGGGCGCCCGCGGGTGGGTGCGCACCGCACTGGCACCGCACCGCGCGGCCTTGTGCCGCGTGGGGCGCCCGCGGACGGGCGCTGCAGCGGGCGACGCACCGCGCGGCCTTGTGCCGCGCGGGGCGCCCGCGGGCGGCCGCATGCCGCGCGGGCGCCGCGCGGCCTTGTGCCGCGCGGGGCACCCGCGGGGCAGGCGGGCGCCGCCCGCGGACGCACACCGCGTGGTTTCGGGCCGCGCGGGGCATCCGCGGGCCGCGGCATCCGCGCGGGGCGCCGTCAAGTGTCGTAGGAGCGTCGTTTTTGGGTTTTTCATCGCAGGGTTAGTTTTGGATTTCTGTTTCCGCGGTGTTAGTGAATTTTATTAACAATCGCTTTTGGGGACTTCTTTAGGTCCAGGTGTGCAGCGGGAGTGTGTTACATGATCCAAGTGCTCCGATCTTCCCGCAACCAGGTGGGTCCCCTTGCAATAAGTGCAACAAGTGCAGTAAGTGCACTATATCATCGTAAAAGACTTAATAACCTGTCTATAAAGTAGATGAACTGTTAAACCTTTTGCATGAATGTGTATTGTTCTTTCATTATTAAAATTGTGGCGACTGAGGGTCGCGGTGCTTGATACACGCCGACTTCGGCAAACCATGTTTTTGGATGCTGCACGTACACAGGCGGATTGGCCTCCGCATGGGTGTACTTTTCCGGAGAAGTGGTCTGAATGACCCGTGTGCCCCACGATTTGTGTAGGTGCCAGTGGGGACCCCTTCACGCCAGCTAAAAGTGCTGCACTAGTACCGTGAAAGGGGCTAAAAGCATCACGTAAGTAAAGTGATTGTGCACGAGGGGAGATCGTCGACTCCCCGACAGGTACCAGGTGTAATTAAATCAAGTAAGGTGGGCACATGAGGTGGAAAAGCGAAAGGTTCCGGTGTACTTGTTTTATTTTAAAGCTATTATAAATTGTTGAAACATCTACTTTATTTGTCACTGACTTCCCACACTGTGACAGGTCCGACTAGGTATAATAACTGGGACGGTGGTGAGACTGCGTTGAGAGGACCTTAGCCGTATGAGGCTTTATTATGCTATTTTCCGTTTCGGTTTATCTCATTTCTCCTTTCGGTTTAGCTGTTAGTTTAATTTGCTTGAATGTGGATCATGTGGTATGTTGGATAGTCATTTAGTTAGCACTGTGGATTTGATATACTTTTATGGACTTTTATGCGGCATAGTTTACAACAAACAAAAATGGTTTAGAAAATGCTTTTCAAAACTAAGTGCCGGGTGGGCACGATCTTGGTAAACCCCTGGATTTATCCTTTCAAAAAGATATGGCCGCTTTAGTGTGAATGTGTAAATGCTTTCAAAAACTAGGTGTCGTGTGGACACCGTTTGCAAAACCTGTAGTTTAACTCTGGATGTGATTGAATGAAATTACCTTTTCTTCCTTTGTTCACTGAGACTGTGTGGTTAAAGAATGTTGTTGAGTTGTTGTTGTAAATGTGACGCCGTGCATATACAAAGGAGACTCTGTCCGTTTGAAGAGTAAATTTGTATATGCGGCGGGTCTGACACGCACTGGGGGCGAGGTCGATAGTTATTTATAAAGAAAAAAAAAGGTATACGCTTTTTCGCTTTACCGAAAAACCCCCGGGGCGTGACAGATTAAATGGTATCAGAGAAAAACAACTTTAACCACAGTAGTCGGTGACCAACATCCACAGTGCATGATGCCACAAGCAAATTGAACATGAGATAACCAAGATGTAGGTGCAGTAGATCGCGAGTGTACGGGGAAAAAAGGGGTTTAGTATCGATGTAGTAGTGGGTCAATGTGATAGGTCAGTAATGTTAGGATTGACGCGTTTTCTTTGTGTACACAGATAACGACCGGGTTTCGGTCATCAAGCGCAAATTTTTGAATGGACAGGATGGACCCCGCAGCCGCAGCAAATCGCCTGCTCCGCAACCAGCTGCGTGACGTGGCGGGGCAACTGCCGACCCTCACCGAACGCCTGTGCCTACTGACCCAAGATTTCGAGGGTGTCGACCACTTCCAGTACAGCGCCAGGGACGACACCACTCGGGGGATACCACCTGCAGGCTTTCCCACTTTCCATGAGGCGGTCAATTTGGCCATGCGGGCGGAGCAAGAACTCGCCGAAGCACGTGCTCGGCAGGGATACCCCGGGATATATCGGGGCCAGAGATACCACAACCCCGGTCCGATGGAGGACCCCTTTCAGAGGGACCAGGCGACCAAGCGCCCAAAGACGGAACAGGAATTTGGGCAAACGATGAAGGAAGGACCCGAAACACTGTGGAAGCCGTGCGTCATATGTGGGGGTGCGCATCGAATGATGAGCTGCCCTTGGCGGAACGAACACTGCTTTCAGTGCGGCAAGCCGTGCCACTTGCGTTTCAGGTGCCCCCCGAAGCCGGCTACCACTACCCCGGCGCCGCAACCCGACAAACTAGAAAAAAGCTGCCACCCCCGCCCCGCAAGGGGGCCCCAACCCAAGGAGCCGGGCAAATCAACGCCCGAAGAAAGCGCAGAAAGACGGGCCAGTGCTAACGGGAGGCCCGGAACTGCTACAGGAACCCTGCGTTATCTGTCGGAAGGCGCACCGAGTGACGAGATGCCTTTGGAAGTACTCCCATTGTAATAAATGCGGCAAGCCGGACCACACCCGCGCCTCATGCCCTCAAGAACTAGCCACTACTACCGCAACGCCACAGCCGGAAGGACGAGAGGATACTGCAGTCCCCGCTCCGCAGGAGGACCTACCCGGCGGACAACACACGACGAATTCTTACGACACCAAGTCCCTGCCCCACCACGCCGTACGTCGCTGGCCTACGGGATGTGGACGGACTCCCCGGACTACCACGGTGGAAGATGCGATGTCTCAGAACAAGTGACAGCAGGTAACTTCTGTTCCCTCTCTGTTTAGGAGCACCGCTTACACCCAAGCTTTCCACCCTCGTCCGACTCTCTCTCTTTCTCTCTCTCTCTTGTCTCCTCCCTTCCCTACTCCCTGACGTGCCCAGTGCGGAATGGGAGGTGAAATCCTTAGGTATTAGTCGTACCCTCCCCGGCCTATCTGCGCGGGTGGGTTTCGGGACATAAGAGACCCCGATCGTCTTAGTAAGAGTTAAGGGTTAAATGGGCCCCACCCCTCACCTTACAATTAGGGGCCCAGGAGACCGATAGGTCGCGTGGGGCCGCAGTATAAGCTAGGTCCGACATCCCAGTCGTAAGGGAATTTCCGGATGAATTTTCGGCGGGACTCCCCGGGATGTCACCTGAACGAGGGGTCGATCTGCAGTCCGGCTATCATCAGCTGAGTTAGGGGTGAGGACATCCCCAAGACAGCTTTCCGGACACGCTACGGCCACTACGAGTTCACGGTAATGCCGTTCGGGCTCACCAATGTCCCGGCGGTATTTATGGACATGATGAACAGGGTGTTCAAACCCTTCTTAGATTTGTTCGTAGTGGTCTTCATTGATGATATCCTCATCTACTCACGTACAGATGAGGAACATGAGGAGCACCTACATATAGTCCTTCAGACCCTCCGGAATCGGAAACTCTATGCCAAACTCAAAAAGTGTGAGTTTTGGCTCCGCGAGGTGGACTTTTTAGGGCACATCGTTTCGGCATCTGGGATTGCAGTAGACCCGAGGAAGATAGCCTCCGTAACGAACTGGCCCCGACCGACAACAGTAACAGAGGTACGAAGCTTCCTGGGGCCGGCAGGGTATTACCGGCGCTTCGTGTTAGGCTTCTCCAAAATAGCTACCCCCTTGAATCGCCTAACCCGGAAGGGGGAGAAGTTTATCTAGACGGATCATTGCCAGAGGAGTTTTGAGGAACTCAAGGACCGATTGACGCGGGCCCCGGTTCTCGCCTTACCGGAACCTGGGGAGGACTATGAGGTTTATTACGATCCGTCGTGAAACGGCCTCGGAGGTGTGCTTATGCAACGGGGTAAGGTCATAGCCTATGCGTCAAGACAACTAAAGGAGTACGAGAGAAATTATCCCGTGCACGACTTGGAGCTGGCGGCAGTCGTGTTTGTCCTCAAGTTGTGGAGACATTATTTGTACGGGACACACTGTGATGTGTATTCCGATCATCAGAGCCTCAAGTACCTCTTCACCCAGAAGGAGCTAAACTTGCGGCAAAGGCGGTGGCTCGAGCTACTGAAAGATTATGACTTGTTGATCCACTACCACCCGGGAAGGCAAATGTGGTGGCCGACGCCTTGAGCCGCAAGTGGCAGATAGAAGGAGCAGGGGTAAGTGCTATTACCCAGCAGGACCACCTGATTGCAGAGCTTTCACAATTGAGGCTAGAGGTGGTGCCAGCGGGTACGGTCGCACGACTCACGACCCTGGTGGTCAGACCCACCCTGCTAGACAGGATCTTGGAAGGACAATCGAAAGATACCCAGTTACAACTTGTGCGAGACAGAGTACCCTCAGACCAAGGGGGCGATTTCGCAATAGGTTCTGATGGCACAATACGATTTCGAGGACGAATCTGCGTGCCAGACCTACCGGAACTCAAAGAGGAGATTCTGAGGGAAGCACATACTGCTCCCTACGCAGTGCACCCTCGGGGAACGAAGATGTACAAAGATATAAAGCAAACCTTCTGGTGGCCTAAATTGAAGGGAGACGTGACCCGATTCGTGGCACATTGCCTGGTGTGCCAACAAGTAAAGGCCGAACATCAATGCCCAGCAGGGAAGTTACAACCGCTGCCGGTGCCGGAATGGAAGTGGGAGATGATTACGATGGATTTTGTGACCGGCTTCCCGAGATCGCCACAAGGACATGATGCGATTTGGGTCATAGTGGATCGTTTGACGAAATCGGCCCACTTCCTGCCCATACATACGACGTGGACTCAGGAACGACTGGCGCAAACATACATTAATGAGATAGTGAGGTTGCATGGAGTACCGGCGTCCGTTACGTCGGACAGAGACACGCGATTTGTGTCGAACTTTTGGCAGAGCCTGCAACGAGCAATGGGAACCAAACTGCATTTCAGCACGGCTTTTCACCCGCAAACTGACGGACAATCGGAGCGGGTGATCCAAATCCTCGAAGACATGCTCCGGGCGTGCGTACTTGACTTGGGCGAAGGGTGGTCTCGATACCTACCCCTTGTGGAATTCGCCTACAATAACAGTTATCAAGACAGCATTCAAATAGCGCCATACGAGGCTCTGTATGGGCGCCGCTGTCGGTCTCCAATATGCTGGGACGACTTGGGAGAGCGCAAGTTTTTGGGCCCAGATCTAGTGGAGGAGACCGAGGCAAAGGTGTGTCTGATCAAACAACGGCTGCTGACCGCCCAGAGCAGACAAAAAAGTTACGCGGACCATAGACGGCGGGATTTGGAATTCATGGTGGGTGAGCACGCGTTGCTCCGAGTTTCACCTTCAAAGGGGACCCGACATTTTGGACTGAGGGGAAAGTTAAGTCCGAGGTACGTGGGACCGTTCAAGATCCTAGAACGCGTGGGCCCGGTGGCATACCGGTTGGCCCTGCCGCCGAACCTCGATCGAGTCCACAACGTGTTTCACGTTTCAATGCTCCGGAAGTACCTCCCCGACCCCTCTCACGCCCTAGATGTATCCACTATCAAGTTACAAGAGGACTTAAGCGTCGAGGAGACGCCGGTGCGGATCTTGGCACGAGAGGATAAGAAATTGCGCAATCGGACCATCCCCTATGTAAAGGTCCAGTGGAGCAACCACGAGGAACGCGAAGCGACGTGGGAACTGGAATAAAAAATGAAGGAATGTTTTCCTGAGTTGTTTAGCGAGAGTTATAATTAAGTTTCGAGGACGAAACTTCTTATAAAGTGTGAGTGGTGTAATGACACGGTTTTTTTAATAATTTTCACCCTCCGGTTAGTAAAGTGTTTCTTTTAGTGAATTTGAATTATTGAGTTTCTGTAAGTCGGTCGGTGGGTTGCATGAGTATTTTTCTGTGAAAGAGCACGAAAAATGAAGACCGACGGCGCAATCGGATCTGAAATCCGATGTAGGGATCTCCCGGAACAGGGTTTTTAGAGTTGCGGTGACTTAACGTGCATCGGAATCCGTGTAAAATATCCAGCACATTTTACGAGGAAATGTACGTTTATCCCGTAGGATTAATTAATTAAAGAATTAATTATTCGGTGACAAAATAGTAAAAGGTGGGATTTAATTGTACGTACGAAAAGGGAAATCCAACTTTTCGCAAAGAGAAAAACCCTAGCCGGAGAGAGCGAGGGAGAAAAGAGAAGAAAAAGGCGGAACCCTAGCCGGAGGAGGAAAAAGGAAAGAAAGAGGAAGAAGATGGAGAAATCCGATCACCCCGAACAACGTACCGGAATTAGAAGAGTGATCGATCGACTTCCCCGTCGGGATTCTCGGTAAGTAGATTTCGTTTTGTTGCGTTAATGGGGTTTTCTCGCGTCTTTTTCGTTGTCTACATCGCCGTCTCCGTCCCCGTCGTCATCACCGACCCCGCCGCACGATCTAGGGCACGGCGCGGGCGGGTGAACGACGCGGGCGCCGTTAGGGCACGGCGCGGGCGGGCGAACGACGCGGGCGCCGCTAGGGCACCGCGCGGGCGCCGCCCCCGGGTGCGCAACCACGCGGCCTTGCGCCACGTGGGGCGCCCGCGGGCGCCGCCCCCGGGCGCGCACCGCACGGCCTTGCGCCGCGCGGGGCGCCGCGGGAGGGTGCGCACCGCGCGGGCGCCGCACCGCGCGGGCGCCGCACCGCGCGGCCTTGTGCCGCGCGGGGCGCCCGCGGAAGGGCGCATGCCGCGCGGGCACCGCCCTCTGGTGCGCAACTGCGCGGCCTTGTGCCGCGCAGGGGTGTACGTACACAGGCGGATTGGCCTCCGCATGGGTGTACTTTTCCGGATAAGTGGTCTGAATAACCTGCGGTGACCCGGATCTTTGCAGGGCTTCTACAGTGTGACCAACAGCTTCTGGAAGCCTACGTGGCATGTCGGCGGTGTTCGCGCGCCAATTTGGACACAAGAGATGGACTCGGGGCTTAAAATGGATCACGTGGGTAATCGGGGGACCCCGCCGGATGTTTAGAAGAGTTTATGCGCAGAGTGGCAATCAAATTTAGGCTCGGCGCGAAATTCGGATTAAAAATACCTTTTCGGGAGCCTCCGGCAATTTATAGGATTGGAATTTGGCAAAATGGACGCCGGATTTGGAATCAGCGCGCGAAAACGGTCAAGATGGGCTATTTACTTGTATTTTTCGGAGTTTGCTACAGTAATTTTACTGTTCATCGCCGGAACAGTGTTTCCGGCGATCGCCGGCGGCGGCGGGCAGCGGCGGAAGGCGCTCGGGCAGGCGGCTAGCGGCCGCGGGCAGGCGCTGAAGGCGCGGGTAGGTGCGCGGTCCACCGCGGAGGGCGTGCACCGAGAGCGGGCCACGTGGCGCTTTCCTGTTGGCCGGCGCAGTAGGCGCGGTCCACGGCATTTGGGCCCGGGTGCACGGTGAACCGGGTAGACACGTGGCAGACGGTTATTGGTGCGGCATTGTGCGCGCGGTCCACGCAATGAGTGGAGCAGTTGACCGGGGCAGGTGGCCGTACCGCGGGCAGGTGGCCGTACGCGGGGCAGGCGCGGGCGACGTGGGCAGTGCCACGTGGCGCCCGCTGATTCGCGGGCGCAACCTACCGCGTTGACGCGGGCAGGGACACGTGGCGCTCTCAGCGGTGGCTTGCACAGTTGCAGTGTGTTCGGGGGACACGTGGCGGGCGCTGTGGCGGGTCGGACGAAGCCGGGATCCCGTCCGACGGAGCATTTTGGACTGGGCCGCACTGTGCGCGCCCGAAAGTTCTGGGCCGGGCCGCACTGTGTGCGCCCGAAAGATTTCGGGCGCCCGAAAAATCGGACAAAATGGGAATTTTCCCAATTGTTTTCTGCTGCCTATAAATAGCACCCGAACCTTCTTCTTTGGCTCTTTTCTCTCAACCCGCGCATCTTCTGCCCGAGCACCTTGAAGGAGACTTGTTCCTCTCTTAATTCTTGATCTTCCTGCCAAGTTCTACGATTTTAGGAGCACGCATCCCGAGGTTCTGGATTTTACGGCCCGGCGCGACGTTGCATCTCCTGTGTTCCCCTTCGTCGTAGCAGCAGTGTTTTGGCTCCCCTGGGCTACCCCGAGATCCTTTTTCTGTGATTCTTGCGCCGACAGACTCCTAAGAGGTAGGGCTTCATCTTTTGTATTGATCGCGCTTTCCCGTTTCGAGTTTTTGGCACGGATCCCGAGGCAACACTGTGACCCATTTTCTGTTTGGCTTTGTGGGACAGCATCGAGGTGTTTTGGCCATATCTTTGCGCACGAGCGTCAGACGGAAACGAGCTTATACAACTTTTTCATCTTCAGATCGCAAGGAACGCGCTCGTGTTTTTCTTGGATTTTTCTGAGATTTCATCAGAGGTGAAAATCACTGTTTCTCTGTGTACAGTGCTACAGTCTTTTTGTGCTGAAATCTTGTGAGTGTACCACCTTGTCGAATTTATATCTTGGCTTACCGAACTCAGATTTGGGCGTACAAGCTTCCGTTGCGAAGCTATCGACGCGAGGATCGCGGTGATATTTTTCCGGGAATTTTTTGGGCTCTTGCTGCAGGTGAAAATTAAGCATTTTTGGGACTGTTGTTGTATGTGTGTGTGAGAGCAGATTTTGGAATGTATGTGTAATAGTGGACTTTGTATTGTGCCAGGAGATTTACGGGTGTGCTGAACTTATTGGAGCAAGGGATTAGAGTTATCTGGTGTTTTCAGCTGTTGGGCTTTGGACAGTCAGCTTTTCAGGTGGGTGCTTTGTTCCGAGAACCGGTGGACGGTTCTCTAACTCTATATGTTAGAATTGCATGCAGGTGTAGGGTACAATACCTGGGATTGATTGGTAAGCTTAACAATGTTGATTTATGGGAATTGCAAGTTAATTATTCATATTATGACAATGGTATTAATCAGACATTTATGTTGATGATTAGTGGAAGCTTACCTAAGGCAAGGTTACCCTATATGATTAATTATCATGCCATGTTAGCATATAACCCTTTTATGAGGCTGGTTTATACAATGGGATAGGATTATGTAGTTATGTGCAGGTTCTACTCCAAGGAGTGATTATGGATCGAAAATCATGGACAGGTATGGTCATTGCTAATTCTGGCATGAGGTTTATTTTCTTTATTCTTCTTGAGGACAAACGCATGCTTGTATGGACATATGTGTATGGACATATAGTTAGGCCATCTTTTACTGCTGCACTACATATTGGAACTTGACTTAGGAGAAACCATGTTATTCCTTTCTCCTTCTTGTTAGTCAGGCGGTCTGTGTTGCTCGGGTGCGAGCAGGGGTCTGGGGTAGTGTAGCAGGGACATTGGTGACAGGGACGGGTTGTGCTGGATTGCGGCTGGCAGGGTTTTGGCGGTGACCGCGGACTTTGGGCGGTTGACCGGAGGTCGGTTATAGTACTTTGGTTATGGACGGCAGGGTATTGCGACAACCGCGGATATTGGGCGGTTGACCGGATATTTATTGATGTATCAGATTGGGTATTAGACTTTCCTCTAGTGGATGGAGTTTCCACTTATCATTTACTGTTGTATCCGTTTAGGGATCGGGTATCCCTTTAGTGGACGAGTTTTTCCACTTTGATCAGAGTCGTGATCCAGTCCTGCTATACAGTGATACTCGACACAGAGATACTTGTGATACTGATGACAGAGTTACTTTACTCGTGTGGGTCACTCCCCTCGAGTGCCACTCCGGAGTGTGCGACTGGACGGATCGATGCCAGTCTGTTACTTACTTTTGTGTGCGATCGGACGGTTCGATGCCGATCTGTTACTTACTTTGGGATGCGACCATACCGGTCCGAAGTCGGTCTGTATTCCGCGATTGAGATCTGGAGTTCGACAGCAGAGCAGGCAGTACCAGTGATTACTGGTCTATCGATTGGGTTTATTCAGGCAGATACTTTTTATTACACTCGTGCCTGGGGGACCGAGTGGAGTCTAGTAGCTGTGTTTAGACCAGTGCTAGTATTGTTGGGAACCGTTCGGGGTTTGACGGTGGTCCCGTGGTCGTTGTGAGTTCTTTGACCATTGTGTGAGAGGTTGAGCATCTTGAGTCTATCCGTTCTGAGAGAGAGAGCATGGATTATGACTATAGCCTGCATGAGCCACTACTCAATAGCGAGTTAGTCCGTTTGGACGCCCTACGTAATTCCTGCCCGTCAGCGGGAGGTGGTTGTAGGTGGGCGCAGGTTTGACTGGACCCGATGTGGCAGTCAGCTCGATTGGGTCGATTGAGCACCTCGTGTGCGAGTGTTGCATATATTTATCAGAGTTTCCCCATTTGAGCATTCAGATAGAGGCATGGTAGCTGTAGAGTGTCTTCTGCTTCTTCTTTAAGTTTTACTGCATTAGTTATCTTTTGCCTCTAGTGGTCTTGGTGGGCAGATCGTCGGGCCTAGTGGCGATACCCACTGAGAACTCCCTTTTTGCGTAGTTCTCATGCCCGTCGGGGGTTTTTCCCCCTTTTGTCCTTTCTCTCCCTTGTTTTGCAGAGTCTTGGCGGGTGTTGCCGTTTCTGCGGTTGCTGTTCGCGGTGAGGGAGTAGCGAGCTAGATCCTGACCCATTGGAGAGTAGCGGTACCCCCCCCCCCCCCCCCCTTTTGAGGAGATCTTCAGTATAGTCGGTAGATTAGTATTTATTTCCTCTTTTGAGAGACTAATGTAGTGAGGATATGATGTATTGAGAGCTGGTACACTGATGTTTTATTTGAGATATCTCCCTGTTGAGCTATGAGTTTGTACTCGAGGTTATTGTATGATTATCATTTTTGGGAGATGGACCTTGTTGTTTTATCTTCAGCTGTATAGTGGTTGATTTTATTTCTATAGCAATTTTATCTTTTAGCTCTGATATCTGTTAGCTGTAGCTCTTTTTACAGGTAGGACGCTTCGCCTATGCGGGTTTGGCATAGGTGGCGGATCTGTTGGCGAGCCCGGGTCGCAGTTTCGACCCCGGGGCGTGACAGATTAGGTGGTATCAGAGCCTAGGTTGTAGGTCATGGTGGACTTAGAAACCCTAGGCTTGTGGTTAGACCCTAGGATGACTTCGTGAGAGTCGTGATTTGTAGCGAGAGTCCTGATTGAGTTTTACACCTCTCCCGAGGGACGGGATGAGTGATTGGCATGTTTATTCTCCTAAGTAGTTATGTTGGCTGCAGACAACATAACGCTGTGGAATGGGTGACATGCTCTAGACTTTCGCTGGATTGGGTCGAGCGTTGTTGTGTGCTGATTTGTGGTTTCGTCGTGGCGAGCGGTGTCTCCCCGACGCTGGGTTTGGGACCCTTGTGCATCCTGTCATGGCAGTTGAGCTTGAGCGTTTGGTTTTGGGCCGGATACCCGGATTGAGGTCAGAGAACTCCGGACCCAGATGACAGGATTCTCAGAGGCATATCAGCGGCAGAGTGAGCAGCTAGTTTGGTGACGCAGTTGTCAGAGCAGTGGGCAGCCCGACAGTACTTTTCTTCTGAGACCACCAGGATGTAGTATCGTCAGCGGCAGGGATTTCTGTAGTGCCAATAGAGCGAGTGGCCCCCTCCGTGCCAATGTTTAGTGCCAAGGCACTGAGGTAGGGTGGATGGTTGACAGCAGAGGAGCTGTGGGGCATGTTTGATTAAGTGAGCCAGATTTGGCAGATGAACCACCCCGACTCGTAAGATTGAGCTTGGAGCCTTTGGAGGCAGAGTCGTGGTTGGGGGTGATGGAGTGATCAATTGAGAGCCTCCCTGTGCTAGAGAGTTTATGCAGTTGTTGAACTGGCGCTCCAGGTTTCGAGGGACGAGGCACATAGGATAAGTGAGATTGGGAGTGGATTGCGCCAGGATACTCTTTAGTTTCTTTTCGGTCCCTCATGTTCGGGTTTTGGACTGTGGATGCCTCGTCGGAGTAGGCATTGTGTTTGGAGCTGGACACTGCAGTTCCTTGGATGGGGATCTGCCGCTAGAGGCGAGTTCTGGAGGGAGGCGCTTGGCGCTAGGTGATGGAGGACAGATCGGCAGGCAGAGGCATTTTCGTTTTGCTTTCCTGGGTGGTGGATATCCTTGTGGATGGTTAATGTAAAGCTTACCCAAGGGAATTCTACCCTTTGTGATTTATAACTTGCATATTTTGAATGTATTATATGGGATTGAGGGGTGAGCTTAGTAAGGATAAGTGTATAGGGAATTGCATGGATTAATGGTGTTTTGTCTTATGACGGTTGCAATGATGGATTTCTGAGATGTTGGGGATCGGGTGGACCCCGATGGCAGTATCAGTGTCTATATCAGAGTAGCGCAACAGTAGCGTGGTTTTGTTGTCTGCGGAGGATCGTATCTGTTGCCTCAGCGTGAGCAGAGACAGAGGTCGTGCTCCCTTGTGATTGATTGGATATTTTCTGGTGGACTAAGCGACAACCGCTTGCATCGTGTGGATGAGTTTGTGCCGCCTGGTTGGAGGGCGCCACGGCAGTGGATCGGGTTGTTGCAGGTGTGATTTCATCACAGCAGTCGGAGTTAGTGCACTTTGCTTTCCGGCATGGACTAGAGGCAGAGTTATTACCACGTGCACTAGAGGTACAGGATACCATCGGTGTTGTGCATGTGAAGGAGGCTTGTGGATTATGTTCAGTGTCGTTGAGACCATGAGTTATACCGGCAAACCTCTTGATATGGGTGGCAGTTCGATATTTTGACCCAGTGCTTGGGATTGGTTGGCACGGCACCACTGGATGGTTAAGTGCAGAGAGGGTGCTGATTGTGACTTTTGCGAGGCAGACAAAGGAGGCTTGTTATGGGGAGATTGTTCGAGCACACAGGGTTTAGCGACTGTGTGAGAGGAGCTTATGGTGGCGCCGGGACCAAAGGATATTTCTATTGCTGCGAAATCCCGGGTGTGAGTCCACTCGAGTTGATGATTATGCCGCCTGTTAGGGAGATTTTGATTGCGGTTGACGTGGTTCTGGAAACCGCGCCAACCTCAATAGCACCACTTGGATTATCTGTAAGAGCTGGGAGAGTTGATCGCACCGGTGCAGGGATCTGTTGGATCGAGGGTCTGTTTGACCTAGTGCCACGTCGTTGATACACGACGGTGAGAGCCCTTTGGGATTGGAGCCCAGGCAGGTCCAGATATTATTTAGAATCTTTTGATGGAGCTATGTACAGGCAGTTATTGTATGATGCCTGCACCAATATGGAATTTCAACTGAGGGCTTTGTCTAGATGGTGTTCACGACACGGTAGGGGCATTACGAGTACAGTGAAGCCAATGGATTGACTAATGCCCTGTTGCCTCTAGATTGAGGAATTCTGTGTTTCAGTTGGCCTTGAATGGTTTGATAGCGGCATCCTCCAGGAATATTTTGGTTTTACCCCCCCCTCCCTGAGTGATTTAGAGCTTGTGCAGCATTTGTATATGGTGTGACAAGGTCTGTGGGGAAGAAGCTTTTTGCCAAGTCGTTGTGGTGCAAGTTTTAGCTTCGAGAGCATATCTTCCTGGATTACTTATTCTAGCCGAAGGGGCGGCGGTGGAAATTCGGCCAAAGTGGATGCTATTTAAGACTGGCCGAGATCGACGGTCATTGTTGGGGTGAGGAGTTTTTGGACCGGATAGTGCCAGCAGAGCTTGATGACCGGGTGATGAGATTGGTACCAGCGCCGATTCTAACCTAGTCAGTGGTGGGAGATGGATTTGTGAGTTATAGTGATACCTCCCGTAGTGGCTGTAGAGCCACCATTGGATTTTGTGAGCATCCAGTATCACCCCGACAGAGCCACTGTGGTGGCGGATGCCTGGAGCAGAAGAGCTATTTGGGAGTCGAGTTTGACGGTTCCATAGCTGGCACTGTGTGGGGCCATACTTGTGTGCAGGGTTTGAGTTGAGTCCCTGAGGATCCCTTTTGATGAAAGGCTGCGGCTGAGCAATCCACTTGGGTTGAGTTTTGAGGGTGACTGAGTGTGAACCCCCACTTGTTAGGGCCCCTTTTCTGTGCAGGTGTTTGTGTGGATGTGTTTCGGGTCGCTTGGGTTGAGTTGGCTCTTAGGAGTGATGTTAGAGCGTGTTGCTCGGGCTATTTGTTCCTTTCCCCCCCGCCTTTTGTTGGAGTTTTTGAGGTTTTTCTGCATCTCAGCTCAGGAGTGTTATGTTTTGGACCCCTCACCCGTGTTTGACTCGTTCCTTTTGGGGTCTGTGAGAGTTTGGAGTATGATGGACGCCTGTTGCGAATTCCGGCTCGTGAGGTGAGGGAATTGCGCGATCGGGCTATGCCGTTCTGGTTGTTGCTGATGTTGTTGCTGAGTAATCACGGGGAGTGATTGGTGACTTGGGAGCTGGGGACGGCGGTGTTGAGTATCAACCCCTGGTTTCTGAGACTCCTTGGGAGTTGCTCTAGTTTCGAGGATGAAACTTTCTTTTAGTGGGGGAGGATGTGGTGACACGGATCTTTGCAGGGCTTCTACTGTCACGCCCCGGGGTCAAAACTGCGACCCGGGCTCGCCAACAGATCCGCCATCTGTACGGAAACTGCCGCACAGACGAAGCGTCTACCCTGCAAGTCAGATCTATAGCTAAAAACATGTATCAGAGCTGAAACTAAAAACCCAAAAGCTATAGAATAAAACTGAACATCTGGAATAGTAAAATCTCCACTAGTACACAAATCCTCAAGGTACAAGGTCTCACAGAATGTCCAGTACAAAAGTGGAAACATAAAATACACCGGGTACATCTACCTCCAACTCTCAATGCTGGTAAGGAACTAATCGGCCGCGTCCTCACCTCGATCTGCTGTCTCCGCGCGAACCAAGCCGGAACAGCTGCCTCAACCTGTCACCGCAGCGGGTGTGAGATCTACTGCAGAAGGCAGATCTCAGTGGGTACCGTCCCAATATCCACGGTATGCCCACTAAGTCTACTGGAGGCAAAACAGATAGGTATGCAGATAGATAGGTAGATAGATAAATAAGCTGAAGGAAAACTACAGCTAATATGTCTCAAACATAAAGCTCAAAAGGAAGCTCTATCATAAACATGCTATGCATACTCTCGCTACTGCTAAAATGCCTCAGTATCAATGCTCAAAGGAAAAACCATCTAAGAACATAATATGTAACCACCCGCTCATAACACCCAATCTCAAAGACTGCCAAAACTGGCTCAGTCCAGCCTGCGCCTGTCGTCTAGGAACGCACCTGCCCACTACCACGCATCCACAAGAGGACGGGATTTACGTGGGGCGTCCTAAACCGACTATCTCAATCTCACACAAAGTGACCCCATGGTAACTCGGCCAGGGGTATAAAGCGACCACTAGTATATGAACTAGGCGCATATCCACATCGTAGCCTCGTCAGGCTCGGTATCATCATCGCACCCGGGGCGTAGCTCGACGGGAGCGACCCCACCGAACTCAAGTATCACATCTGTCTCACTGTCTCAATATGCGGCACATGCAGGCTATAATCCACGATCAAACAGATCGGTATCCCAAAGCTCGAAAACACAACTCAGTCGGAAAAGAACCTCGACTCAAACACGAATAGCCCGAACACTCTCACAGCTATGTCGGAGAACCCTCAACGACTCAATCTGATAATGCACGACCATGGCTGAGTCGGGAAACTTCCACGACTCGATCTGCCGAAACCCCAAAATCCTCGAAGCTAAGTGGGAGAACCACCTCTACCACTAAATCAGAATACGACCCATGATCTAGAGTAATTTCACTATCCCATAAGGAAGCTCAAATATCAAATGACACTATAATTCATCTCAAAACTCAAAAGAGACCCCTCGGCCCCCAGGCACAAGGTCTAATGCACCCTGAATCAATGCCATACCTCTGGCGAACTCATAATTTAAAAACTACCTTTGAAAATGAAGTTTTTCCTTAAAACGGGCTTTCTCGTTTTTTAAAACGATCAGGATGCAAAAATAATATCCACAGAACATGCAGCCTAGTGTCATATGATAACAGGAGTATACTAAAAATAATCTGGGGTACTAAATAATTTTCTAAAAATTCCCAGGCAACTATCAGATGTAAAAACAGTGAAAGTAACATGATAAACATGATCAAAATGCATTCAGGAGCATTAAAGGGCATTCCATAAATTTTGGAGAAATTCCAACCCACCTGGATCGCTTTCCGCAGGCAACGCTGAAGTTGGTGAAGTGCTGAAACCTCGAACTGATGAAACTCCGAAAAAACGCGTCGCGCGCGCACACTGCCGCGTACTTGGAAAAATTCCCGGGAGCTCAAATAAATTCCCTCGAGTCCTCACAAAATTCCAGCATCAAATAATAAACATATAAACTCTCACACAATTCTTTAAGTTCCCACAATCCACAGAACTCAACAACATTGTTCCAAAATTCCTCACATTCACATAATCATCCAACTCCAAATACACACACACACTACACTCTCAGGTTGCATCAATACACTCACATAATCCTCTTACACCTTATAGCTGCCATACACACACACACACAGCACACACATACTCTGAAGCTCCAAGAAAAACCCACAGCACACTCTAATTACATACACAACACACTCCATGTCCTCTGTAGCCCACTTTAAACAATATCCACACACACTCACAGCACCAAGGCACATATTCCACACATACAACCTCATCATCATCATAATTATCAACATCATCCTAATTAACAACATCACTGATCCGGGCCCGCACTCAGATGGTGATTCACGCGCCGTCCACCGTCGGCTACGACTGTTCGCGCGGTACCGAGCTCGTCGCGCGCACAGTGCTGCTGCACCAACCCAGGGAAAAAAAACCAAGGTCAGAAAAGAAGAACGGCCTACACCTGCGGTTGCCGGCGAAAACCCGGCCCCAACTCCGAAAATGCCGCCCGCGCCGCGCGGAAAATTCCTGCGCACGCATCGCAGCAAGCCGCCCAGCCACCGCCGCACTGCGCTGCGGCATGCCGCCGCTGCCGCGCTGCGCCGGGGCCTGTCGCGCGGCGCCAGGGCCCGCCGCGCGGCAGCCCGGCCCGCTAAGCGCGCTAGCAGCGAGCAGCGCAGTCGCTGCCCGCAGTGCACAGCCGCTGCCGCCCGTGCGCCTGCGCGCTGCGCGCCGCGCGCCCGCGCGCCCGCGCGCTGTGCGCTGCGCGTCCACAGTGCGCTGCGCGCGCCCCTCGCTGCACCCGAGCGGCCTCCACCCCAACACCTGCAGCCACACCAACCGTGGACAACCAGTCCACCAAGCAAGCCAAGCTCCATCTCACTCTCTCTCTCTCTAAAACTGAGCTCAATCTCCCTCTCTAAAAACAGCAGGTTACCTCGAGTTCGACGCACGCCGCGCTCCGCTCGCTCCTCCTCGGCTTCACGCAAGGGTCCAACCAACACAATCCCAAAATCAAATCTCTCTTATTCCATCTTTCTCCTCCATCTTCTTCTTCCTTCTTTTCTTTCTTTTTTTTTTGTTTCCTCTGCTTTGCTCTAATTGCTCTGCTTTTGTAGAGGAAGGAGGCGATGACGTGGCGCCTCATTAAATTAGGAGAAAGCCTAATTAGTGGTGGTTGTTGGCTGCATTAAATGCACCACACCAAACAAAACTCAAACCCACTCTGAAAACCTTCCCTCTCAAACACATTCCTTCCTTTAAGGCTAACAGATTACAATTAGCTAAATTAATTAAATAAAATAATTAATTAATTCATAAAAGCCCCCGCCAACTCACTTTTTTGCCTTCGGGGCCTCCGTACCGGTCCGGAACCTCCCGAACTCCGCTGTAATCTGAAAATACACATGCTCAAAGCTTTCTCTCCTCAAAAAACTCAACCGTGGAGTCGGTGTGCTCAAACCAAAAACCGGCTCCAAAACTGCCAACTCCAACTCACTTTTTGCCCTCGGGTCTTCCGCGTCAGTCCGGAACCTCCCGAACTTTGCTGTAATCTCAAAGTATACCAGTTCCAAGTATTTCCAAATTTTCTGCACTCCACTGTGGAGTCGATGCTTCCCCAAAACCAGTCCTCTGTCGGCGCACAAGGCCCGAAAAAACCCCGAATCAAGCTGGGGCTTCCGCGTAGATCCGAATCAACCCGACATCATCTGTAAACACATAAGCAACATGCCCGAGGCAATTCCTCCGCACCACGCCATCTTGCGAGGTCGGCGCGCCAACCGAAAACCCGGTATTCTACACTCTCCCCTCCTTAAAAAGGTTTCGTCCCCGAAACCAAAATAAATCCACAACTCAGGAGGGTGCCTCAAACAAACTCTTCCTGAGTATCCAAGTACTTCAGGTTCGTGGATCCATAAATAACTCAATTCCCTCTCTTATCACTGACAAACATCCACATCCATGCTGGTATTCTCTTCACCTTATCCCTTCATAGAAGTTGTAGCACTATCCTCAAGTGCTCCTTACGCTCCAAGTCACTCCGGAAATAATCCAAATCTGTCTGTACTCATACTATCAAAGAACTCTCACTGTTGTGTACTCACAACGTGACATCACTGCCGTGCACCAATCGGCGTGGCATCACCACCGTGTATCCACGGTGTGGCATCCTACTCAAGTAACCATCAAATCTCGCAGCTGCACTATCAGTTCTCACTCTCTGTCTCGCAGGTGATACTCCAATAGGTGCTACCATAATCGGCGCAGCTTCCAAATTCACGTCGATCATTAACTCAATCTCACTAAGCGGCGGCTTCAACATCAGATCAGGTAGACTTCACCCGGGATCACACGGGCGATAAAGATATTCCTTAGTCCTAGTGCCGCCGCAGGCATCTCCTCTACAATCGCTAGCAAGCGATACGACCACGACTCAACCTCTGTCGTGGTCTAGCCTCCTCTATAAACACACTCCTCCTGACCAGGTCCACGGAGGGTCTTTGTCCTCTCTCTCGACAATCCATGATAGCATAACGTGGGATATCCAATCCCAATCCAACACGTAACATCATCTCTAAACCGTTGGAGGACCAATACCCAGTGGTCAAATCCAAAGTCCTATCTGCACTGGGCAAGACTGGGAACACTCACCAATGTGCTAAACGTGATCTGGAACTTGATTCTCACGTGCACAAGCCAACGATCACATCTCTGGCCCACACGAAGCTACCCCTGCTTTACTGAAACAAGCACAAGTTGTCTCGACATCCACAAGCTCTAGTCCCAAAACTATAAGGAAGTCCACACCTGGTAGAACACAATCCATATTCCTGGCGCCCTCTAACCAGCTGCACGAACTTATCCACAAGATTCTGAAGGTCATCGCTCTATCCGTCACGGCATCACGGCTCTATCAGCCTACCGGTAAAATGGATGAACCTCTTCGTCCCGAAGGGTAGAGGGGTGCTGTCGCAAGCGGCAAACCCAAGAGCACTACTCTGGGGCACCCTGCCTGAAAATGTCCTAATTATCCACACGAAAGGTATCGCCCCTTCCTGAGGTCACTCTATGGCGATGAATGCGGCGCACCACTGAAGGCATACTTATCCTGATACTGCTGCTGGTGCCTCTACTATCGAGAATCCTCCTGGTCTCTGTCTCCTCTGAGACCCATGACCCTGAGACTAGAATCATGGCAATCTCGATCCACTCACTATCTCAAAATCCGACGATGCTGGATGTCTCACTCTGGAGCTGGTCCCTCGCTCACCGTTCCTCTCGAACATAATCACTGATCCTTGGTCAATCCCTCGAGCATGCACAATCTCTATGTCTGAAGTCGGCGCTCGCCGAGATTACGCCATGTGATAATTATCTCGATGCAGTCCCCTCTCAGTCGGATCAACCTCCTGGGTCTCATCTTGGGCAACCCGGGGCACACTGCTCAACAATGGCAGAAACTCGCTCCAGGTCATCAACTACGCTCCCGGTGGTCCAACAGGACGAACTCGACGCCACCAACTCTCGGCGTCCCTATCCAAGAGTGCAAGAACAAGCGCCCTGACGCTTCTCCTGGATGAACAAATCCTCGAACAGCCCTTCCATAGCAGCGATCCAGTTCTCTGCCTCCCAAGGCTCCAAACTCTATCCCGAAATCTGCAGGGGATGGAACTGGATGAAGTAAATAATCGGTCAGCAACCTCTCGCTGCTTCTGCACCATCTGTGGTGCAGTTAGGATCGAATTCGACGACGTCGCGGCTGGAAGTACTACTAACGATACCCCGGAAGATGCTCTCGGCTCAAGCATGTGCATCAAGCGCTCCATGTTCTCTTCCTGGCGTTGCGTCGCCTCAAAGTCTGGGCTACTGGGGCCTGTAACTCTCAGACCCCACTCTGCTCTATCCATTTAGCCTCCCACTGTTCGACTCCTCATCCAAGGTCAAACACGCCCTCGCCGCTGCACGGCGTCTCGGAAGCATCGGAAACCACTGCAACAGAACAAACATTAGGACCAAAACTCTCTCGACCCAATCCAGCGAAAGTCTATACATGTTAATCATTCTAAAGCATTATGTTGTCTGCAGCCAACATAATCATCTTTAGAGAAATAACATGTAAGATCACTAGCCCCAATCCTCAGGGGGAGGTACAACTCAATCAGGACTCTCGCTAAAGTCACGTCTCTCTCGACGGTCATCCTACTGTCCAACCAATAGCCTAGGGTCACTAAGTCCTCAACGACCTAAACACCTAGGCTCTGATACCACCTAAATCTGTCACGCCCCGGGGTCAAAACTGCGACCCGGGCTCGCCAACAGATCCGCCATCTGTACGGAAACTGCCGCACAGACGAAGCGTCTACCCTGCAAGTCAGATCTATAGCTAAAAACATGTATCAGAGCTGAAACTAAAAACCCAAAAGCTATAGAATAAAACTGAACATCTGGAATAGTAAAATCTCCACTAGTACACAAATCCTCAAGGTACAAGGTCTCACAGAATGTCCAGTACAAAAGTGGAAACATAAAATACACCGGGTACATCTACCTCCAACTCTCAATGCTGGTAAGGAACTAATCGGCCGCGTCCTCACCTCGATCTGCTGTCTCCGCGCGAACCAAGCCGGAACAGCTGCCTCAACCTGTCACCGCAGCGGGTGTGAGATCTACTGCAGAAGGCAGATCTCAGTGGGTACCGTCCCAATATCCACGGTATGCCCACTAAGTCTACTAGAGGCAAAACAGATAGGTATGCAGATAGATAGGTAGATAGATAAATAAGCTGAAGGAAAACTACAGCTAATATGTCTCAAACATAAAGCTCAAAAGGAAGCTCTATCATAAACATGCTATGCATACTCTCGCTACTGCTAAAATGCCTCAGTATCAATGCTCAAAGGAAAAACCATCTAAGAACATAATATGTAACCACCCGCTCATAACACCCAATCTCAAAGACTGCCAAAACTGGCTCAGTCCAGCCTGCGCCTGTCGTCTAGGAACGCACCTGCCCACTACCACGCATCCACAAGAGGACGGGATTTACGTGGGGCGTCCTAAACCGACTATCTCAATCTCACACAAAGTGACCCCATGGTAACTCGGCCAGGGGTATAAAGCGACCACTAGTATATGAACTAGGCGCATATCCACATCGTAGCCTCGTCAGGCTCGGTATCATCATCGCACCCGGGGCGTAGCTCGACGGGAGCGACCCCACCGAACTCAAGTATCACATCTGTCTCACTGTCTCAATATGCGGCACATGTAGGCTATAATCCACGATCAAACAGATCGGTATCCCAAAGCTCGAAAACACAACTCAGTCGGAAAAGAACCTCGACTCAAACACGAATAGCCCGAACACTCTCACAGCTATGTCGGAGAACCCTCAACGACTCAATCTGATAATGCACGACCATGGTTGAGTCGGGAAACTTCCACGACTCGATCTGCCGGAACCCCAAAATCCTCGAAGCTAAGTGGGAGAACCACCTCTACCACTAAATCAGAATACGACCCATGATCTAGAGTAATTTCACTATCCCATAAGGAAGCTCAAATATCAAATGACACTATAATTCATCTCAAAACTCAAAAGAGACCCCTCGGCCCCCAGGCACGAGGTCTAATGCACCCTGAATCAATGCCATACCTCTGGCGAACTCATAATTTAAAAACTACCTTTGAAAATGATGTTTTTCCTTAAAACGGGCTTTCTCGATTTTTAAAACGATCAGGGTGCAAAAATAATGTCCACAGAACATGCAGCCTAGTGTCATATGATAACAGGAGTATACTAAAAATAATCTGGGGTACTAAATAATTTTCTAAAAATTCCCAGGCAACTATCAGATGTAAAAACAGTGAAAGTAACATGATAAACATGATCAAAATGCATTCAGGAGCATTAAAGGGCATTCCATAAATTTTGGAGAAATTCCAACCCACCTGGATCGCTTTCCGCAGGCAACTCTGAAGTTGGTGAAGTGCTGAAACCTCGAACTGATGAAACTCCGAAAAAACGCGCCGCGCGCGCACACTGCCGCGTACTTGGAAAAATTCCCGGGAGCTCAAATAAATTCCCTCGAGTCCTCACAAAATTCCAGCATCAAATAATAAACATATAAACTCTCACACAATTCTTTAAGTTCCCACAATCCACAGAACTCAACAACATTGTTCCAAAATTCCTCACATTCACATAATCATCCAACTCCAAATACACACACACACTACACTCTCAGGTCGCATCAATACACTCACATAATCCTCTTACACCTTACAGCTGCCATACACACACACAAAGCACACACATACTCTGAAGCTCCAAGAAAAACCCACAGCACACTCTAATTACATACACAACACACTCCATGTCCTCTGTAGCCCACTTTAAACAATATCCACACACACTCTCAGCACCAAGGCACATATTCCACACATACAACCTCATCATCATCATAATTATCAACATCATCCTAATTAACAACATCACTGATCCGGGGCCACACTCAGATGGTGATTCACGCGCCGTCCACCATCGGCTACGACTGTTCGCGCGGTACCGAGCTCGTCACGCGCACAGTGCTGCTGCACCAACCCAGGGAAAAAAACCAAGGTCAGAAAAAAAGAACGGCCTACACCTGCGGTTGCCGGCGAAAACCCGGCCCAAACTCGGAAAACGCCGCGCGCGCCGCGCGGAAAATTCCTGCGCACGCATCGCAACAAGCCGCCCAGCCACCGCCGCACTGCGCTGGGGCATGCCGCCGCTGCCGCGCTGCGCCGGGGCCTGCCGCGCGGCGCCAGGGCCCGCCGCGCGGCAGCCCGGCCCGCTAAGCGCGCTAGCAGCGAGCAGCGCAGTCGCTGCCCGCAGTGCACAGCCGCTGCCGCCCGTGCACCTGCGCGCTGCGCGCCGCGCGCTGTGCGCCGCGCGTCCACAGTGCGCTGCGCGCGCCCCTCGCTGCACCCGAGCGGCCTCCACCCCAACACCTGCAGCCACACCAACCGTGGACAACCTGTCCACCAAGCAAGCCAAGCTCCATCTCACTCTCTCTCTCTCTCTCTAAAACTGAGCTCAATCTCCCTCTCTAAAAATAGCAGGTTACCTCGAGCTCGACGCGCGCCGCGCTCCGCTCGCTCCTCCTCGGCTTCACGCAAGGGTCCAACCAACACAATCCCAAAATCAAATCTCTCTTATTCCATCTTTCTCCTCCATCTTCTTCTTCCTTCTTTTCTTTCTTTTTTTTTTTGTTTCCTCTGCTTTGCTCTAATTGCTCTGCTTTTGTAGAGGAAGGAGGCGATGACGTGGCGCCTCATTAAATTAGGAGAAAGCCTAATTAGTGGTGGTTGTTGGCTGCATTAAATGCACCACACCAAACAAAACTCAAACCCACTCTGAAAACCTTCCCTCTCAAACACATTCCTTCCTTTAAGGCTAACAGATTACAATTAGCTAAATTAATTAAATAAAATAATTAATTAATTCATAAAAGCCCCCGCCAACTCACTTTTTTGCCTTCGGGGCCTCCGCACCGGTCCGGAACCTCCCGAACTCCACTGTAATCTGAAAATACACATGCTCAAAGCTTTCTCTCCTCAAAAAACTCAACCGTGGAGTCGGTGTGCTCAAACCAAAAACCGGCTCCAAAACTGCCAACTCCAACTCACTTTTTGCCCTCGGGTCTTCCGCGTCAGTCCGGAACCTCCCGAACTTCGCTGTAATCTCAAAGTATACCAGTTCCAAGTATTTCCAAATTTTCTGCACTCCACTGTGGAGTCGATGCTTCCCCAAAACCAGTCCTCTGTCGGCGCACAAGGCCCGAAAAAACCCCGAATCAAGCTGGGGCTTCCGCGTAGATCCGAATCAACCCGACATCATCTGTAAACACATAAGCAACATGCCCGAGGCAATTCCTCCGTACCACGCCATCTTGCGAGGTCGGCGCGCCAACCGAAAACCCGGTATTCTACATCTACAGTGTGACCAGCAGCTTCTGGAAGCCTACGTGGCATGTCGGCGGTGTTCGCGCGCCAATTTGGACACAAGAGATGGACTCAGGGCTTAAAATGGATCACGAGGGTAATCGGGGGACCCCGTCGGATGTTCAGAAGAGTTTATGCGCAGAGTGGCAATCAAATTTACGCTCGGCGCGAAATTCGGATTAAAAATACCTTTTCGGGAGCCTCCGGCAATTTATAGGATTGGAATTTGGCAAAATGGACGCCGGATTTGGAATCAGCGCGCGAAAATGGTCAAGATGGGCTATTTACTTGTATTTTTCGGAGCTTGCTATAGTAATTTTACTGTTCATCGCCGGAACAGTGTTTCCGGCGATCGCCGGCGGCGGCGGGCAGCGGCGGAAGGCGGCGGAAGGCGCTCGGGCAGGCGGCTAGCGGCCGCGGGCAGGCGCTGAAGGCGCGGGCAGGTGCGCGGTCCACCGCGGAGGGCGTGCACCGGGAGCGGGCCACGTGGCGCTTTCCTGTTGGCCGGCGCAGCAGGCGCGGTCCACGGAATTTGGGCCCGGGTGCACGGTGAACCGGGTGGACACGTGGCAGACGGTTATTGGTGCGGCGTTGTGCGCGCGGTCCACGCAATGAGTGGAGCAGTTGACCGGGGCAGGTGGCCGTACCGCGGGCAGGTGGCCGTACGCGGGGCAGGCGCGGGCGACGTGGGCAGTGCCACGTGGCTCCCGCTGATTCGCGGGCGCCACCTACCGCGTTGACGCGGGTAGGGACACGTGGCGCTCTCAGCGGTGGCTTGCACAGCTGCAGTGTGTTCGGGGGACACGTGGCGGCCGCTGTGGCGGGTCGGACGAAGCCGGGATCCCGTCCGACGGAGCATTTTGGACTGGGCCGCACTGTGCGCGCCCGAAAGTTCTGGGCCGGGCCGCACTGTGTGCGCCCGAAAGATTTCGGGCGCCCGAAAAATCGGACAAAATGGGAATTTTCCCAATTATTTTCTGCTGCCTATAAATAGCACCCGAACCTTCTTCTTTGGTTCTTTTCTCTCAACCCGCGCATCTTCTGCCCTTGAAGGAGACTTGTTCCTCTCTTAATTCTTGATCTTCCTGCCAAGTTCTACGATTTTAGGAGCACGCATCCCGAGGTTCTGGATTTTACGGCCCGACGCGACGTTGCATCTCCTGTGTTCCCCTTCGTCGCAGCAGCAGTGTTTTGGCTCCCCTGGGCTACCCCGAGATCCTTTTTCTGTGATTCTTGCGCCGACAGACTCCTAAGAGGTAGGGCTTCATCTTTTGTATTGATCGCGCTTTCCTGTTTCGAGTTTTTGGCACGGATCCCGAGGTGACACTGTGACCCATTTTCTGTTTGGCTTTGTGGGACAGCATCGAGGTGTTTTGGCCATATCTTTGCGCACGAGCGTCAGACGGAAACGAGCTTATACAACTTTTTCATCTTCAGATCGCAAGGAACGCGCTCGTATTTTTCTTGGATTTTTCTGAGATTTCAACAGAGGTGAAAATCACTGTTTCTCTATGTACAGTGCTACAGTCTTTTTGTGCTGAAATCTTGTGAGTGTACCACCTTGTCGAATTTATATCTTGGCTTACCGAACTCAGATTTGGGCGTGCAAGCTACCGTTGCGAAGCTATCGACGCGAGGATCACGGTGATATTTTTCTGGGAATTTTCTGGGCTCTTGCTGCAGGTGAAAATTAAGCATTTTTGGGACTGTTGTTGTATGTGTGTGTGAGAGCAGATTTTGGAATGTATGTGTAATAGTGGACTTTGTATTGTGCCAGGAGAGTTACGGGTGTGCTGAACTTATTGGAGCAAGGGATTAGAGTTATCTGGTGTTTTCAGCTGTTGGGCTTTGGATAGTCAGCTTTTCAGGTGGGTGCTTTGTTCCGAGAACCAGTGGACGGTTCTCTAACTCTATATGTTAGAATTGCATGCAGGTGTAGGGTACAATACCTGGGATTGATTGGTAAGCTTAACAATGTTGATTTATGGGAATTGCAAGTTAATTATTCATATTATGACAATGGTATTAATCAGACATTTATGTTGATGATTAGTGGAAGCTTACCTAAGGCAAGGTTACCCTATATGATTAATTATCATGCCATGTTAGCATATAACCCTTTTATGAGGCTGGTTTATACAATGGGATAGGATTATGTAGTTATGTGCAGGTTCTACTCCAAGGAGTGATTATGGATCGAAAATCTTGGACAGGTATGGTCATTGCTAATTCTGGCATGAGGTTTATTTTCTTTATTCTTCTTGAGGACAAATGCATTCTTGTATGGACATATGTGTATGGACATATAGTTAGGCCATCTTTTACTGCTGCACTACATATTGGAACTTGACTTAGGAGAAACCATGTTATTCCTTTCTCCTTCTTGTTAGTCAGGCGGTCTGTGTTGCTCGGGTGCGAGCAGGGGTCTGGGGTAGTGTAGCAGGGACATTGGTGACAGGGACGGGTTGTGCTGGATTGCGGCTGGCAGGGTTTTGGCGGTGACCGCGGACTTTGGGCGGTTGACCGGAGGTCGGTTATAGTACTTTGGTTATGGACGGCAGGGTATTGCGGCAACCGCGGATATTGGGCGGTTGACCGGATATTTATTGATGTATCAGATTGGGTATTAGACTTTCCTCTAGTGGATGGAGTTTCCACTTATCATTTACTGTTGTATCCGTTTAGGGATCGGGTTTCCCTTTAGTGGACGAGTTTTTCCACTTTGATCAGAGTCGTGATCCAGTCCTGCTATACAGTGATACTCGACACAGAGATACTTGTGATACTAATGACAGAGTTACTTTACTCGTGTGGGTCGCTCCCCTCGAGTGCCACTCCGGAGTGTGCGACTGGACGGATCGATGCCAGTCTGTTACTTACTTTTGTGTGCGATCGGACGGTTCGATGCCGATCTGTTACTTACTTTGGGATGCGACCGTACCGGTCCGAAGTTGGTCTGTATTCCGCGATTGAGATCTGGAGTTCGACAGCAGAGCAGGCTGTACCAGTGATTACTGGTCTATCGATTGGGTTTATTCAGGCAGATACTTTTTGTTACACTCGTGCCTGGGGGACCGAGTGGAGTCTAGTAGCTGTGTTTAGACCAGTGCTAGTATTGTTGGGAACCGTTCGGGGTTTGACGGTGGTCCCGTGGTCGTTGTGAGTTCTTTGACCATTGTGTGAGAGGTTGAGCATCTTGAGTCTATCCGTTTTGAGAGAGAGAGCATGGATTATGACTATAGCCTGCATGAGCCACTACTCAATAGCGAGTTAGTCCGTTTGGACGCCCTACGTAATTCCTGCCCGTCAGCGGGAGGTGGTTGTAGGTGGGCGCAGGTTTGACTGGACCCGATGTGGCAGTCAGCTCGATTGGGTCGATTGAGCACCTCGTGTGCGAGTGTTGCATATATTTATCAGAGTTTCCCCATTTGAGCATTCAGATAGAGGCATGGTAGCTGTAGAGTGTCTTCTGCTTCTTCTTTAAGTTTTACTGCATTAGTTATCTTTTGCCTCTAGTGGTCTTGGTGGGCAGATCGTCGGGCCTAGTGGCGATACCCACTGAGAACTCCCTTTTTGCGTAGTTCTCACGCCCGTCGGGGGTTTTTCCCCCTTTTGTCCTTTCTCTCCCTTGTTTTGCAGAGTCTTGGCGGGTGTTGCCGTTTCTGCGGTTGCTGTTCGCGGTGAGGGAGTAGCGAGCTAGATCCTGACCCATTGGAGAGTAGCGGTACCCCCCCCCCCCCTTTTGAGGAGATCTTCAGTATAGTCGGTAGATTAGTATTTATTTTCTCTTTTGAGAGACTGATGTAGTGAGGATATGATGTATTGAGAGCTGGTACACTGATGTTTTATTTGAGATATCTCCCTGTTGAGCTATGAGTTTGTACTCGAGGTTATTGTATGATTATCATTTTTGGGAGATGGACCTTGTTGTTTTATCTTCAGTTGTACAGTGGTTGATTTTATTTCTATAGCAATTTTATCTTTTAGCTCTGATATATGTTAGTTGTAGCTCTTTTTGCAGGTAGGACGCTTCGCCTATGCGGGTTTGGCATAGGTGGCGGATCTGTTGGCGAGCCCGGGTCGCAGTTTCGACCCCGGGGCGTGACATAACCCGTGTGCCCCATGATTTGTGTAGGTGCCAGTGGGGACCCCTTCACGCCAGCTAAAAGTGCCGCACTAGTACCGTGAAAGGGGTTAAAAGCATCATGTAAGTAAAGTGATTGTGCAGAAGGGGAGATCGTCGACTCCCCGACAGGTACCAGGTGTAATTAAATCAAGTAAGGTGGACACATGAGGTGGAAAAGCGAAAGGTTCCGGTGTACTTGTTTTATTTTAAAGCTATTATAAATTGTTGAAACATCTACTTTATTTGTCACTGACTTCCCACACTGTGACAGGTCCGACTAGGTATAATAACTGGGACGGTGGTGAGACTGCGTCGAGACGACCTTAGCCGTATGAGGCTTTATTACGCTATTTTCCGTTTCGGTTTATCTCATTTCTCCTTTCGGTTTAACTGTTAGTTTAATTTGCTTGAATGTGGATCATGTGGGATGTTGGATAGTCATTTACACTGTGGATTTGATATACTTTTATGGACTTTTATGCGGCATAGTTTACAACAAACAAAAATGGATTCAAAAATGCTTTTCAAAACTAAGTGCCGGGTGGGCACGATCTTGGTAAACCCCTGGATTTATCCTTTCAAAAAGATATGGCCGCTTTAGTGTGAATGTGTAAATGCTTTCAAAAACTAGGTGTCATGTGGACACCGTTTGCAAAACCTGTAGTTCTGGTGCATGGGGAGACCGTAGATCGCCGGCATGCCAGGTGGCGGCCTGTCATTGGCCGCCTTGCGCCGCTCGGTCCACAGAGCGGCGCGGCATGGTGCATAGACCCGGCGCATGGACACGTGGCGTCACCGGATTGGCGGGTTCTTGGTGCGCGGTCTACTGAGCGGGACGCGGCGGAGCGTGGACCAGGGCGGGGGGACACGTGTCAGCCCCCGGTTGGTCGGCGCACGCGGCGTGGTCCACGGAACCCAAAAGTGGGTGCGTGGACCGGGCGCAAGGGACAGGTGTCGGTGCGTGATTGGCTGGCTCACCGGCTGCGGTGCATGGTGGCGCGGGGGGCCGCCTCGGGGCGCGTGCGTGGCAGGGCGGTCAGAGCCTCCTGCCCGCACGTGCGGCCCGTGACGCGGGATAGGGCACGTGGTGCCCCGTTATTCGCGGGCGCCACCTACCCCCGTTGACCGCGGTGCCATGCGGCAGCGCCCGACTGGGCTTGCACGGCTGTCCCGTGTTCGGGACACGTGTCAAGCCCAGGGAGATTCGGGCGCACACAGTAAAATTACTGTTTCCGCGGATTCGGGAGCCCGAATATTCTCCGAGCGCCCGAATCCCAGGACTTATCCGTCATTTTCGGATTTGTTTTTGTTGGCCTATATAAGTGCCCGAGCCGCCCTCTTCCTCTCTTTTCTTCTTCTCCGAGCTTCCATCTCACCTCGGAACCTTCAATAAAGTTGCTCCCCCACCTGTGTTGCACCACCTAGAGGATTCCTGGGATTTTATGTGGCACGCACTTCGAGGTTTTCTTTTCTGCGGCGCATCACGACGTTCCTTCGCCTGTGATCTTCTTCGTCGCGTTTCGGTGCGCGAGCTCCCCCGGCCTACTCCGACTATTTTTTTGGGCGATTCTTGCGCCGTTGGATTCACGACAGGTAGGGCTACGATATTTGTATTTATGGCTTCCCCTTATTTCGAGTTTTCTTGGAGTTTTCTGAGCTTCTTGTGACCTCTTTTCTGTGGTGGAGTGTTTGGACATCATCGGTTTGTTTCGTGGATTTCTCCGCACTCGAGCATCGGATTGAGACGTGCCTATACTCGTTTCGCATCTACGCATCGCAAGGAATATCGTCATATTTTTCTGGGTTTTTTCTGAGGCTTGACCGAAGGTATAATTTTCCACCTTTTCCGTGCGGATTGCTACAGTGTTTGTGTTTGTGGAGTTTCGCGCTCACCGCGTTGCTGAATTTGTAACTTGGCCTACGGGACTCGGATTGGGACGTGCAGGTACTCGTTTCGAAGGGCTCGAAGCGACGATCGCAGCGGTATTTTTGACGGAATTTTTGGAGTCCATTCTACAGGTAAAAACCGAGCCTCTTCTTGACTGATTTTGGACAACGGTTGATTGTGGAATTGTATGTGTAATTGGGCGCCGGTTGGTATTTTTGCAGTTGTTGCTGCGGGCAACGTATTCTTGGGCGAGAGTGCTTCCTGGATTTGGAGTTAGCGTTCGAGGTGGGTGTTGTTGTGAACCTCCTATTTTTGACTACCCACTAGGCATATTGGAGTAACCCCTTTGTGATAACATAATAATTGCGCCCTTTGGACAATTATTGCATGCTTACCTGAGTTCACGGGCATCCTTCTAGTATTGAGCCCTCGCGAGAGGTTGTTTATTTGGGGTTGGAATATCATGTTATATTGAACGCTAGAAAATGGTTAACTGTATTTCTTTTCACTTTGGGACATTCACATACTTGTATGGACATCTAGATAGGCCACCTTTTTCCGCTACACTACCATGTTGGAATCTGACTTAGGAGAAACCATGTTTGTTCTTTCTCCTTTCTTTCTAGATTCTAGATTCATGTTGCTCGGGTTCGAGCAGGGGTTTGGGATAGTGTAGTCGGGACTTTGTGTCTGGGACAGGTTGGATTAGATTGTGGACTTGTGGGGTATTGCGGCGACCGCGGATATTGGGCGGTTGACCGAATATGTACTTATGCATCAGATTGGGTATCAGATTTCCTTTAGTGGATGGAGTTTCCCACTTATTGTTTACTGTTGTACCAGTTTGGGGATCGGGTTTCCCTTTAGTGGATGGGTTTTCCTACTTTGATCATAGTCGTGATCCAGTCCTGCTATATTATGATACTTATGATACTTGTTACAGTGATACTTTACTCGTGTGGGTCGCTCCCCCCGAGTGCCACTCCAGAGTAGGCTTTAGACAGTGACGGGTGCCGGTCAGTTGGATAGTTGGAGATACTGAGTTTGTGAGATTGATGACAGGGCAGGCAGTACCGGAGTTATACCGGTTCATCTGATTGGGTTTTATTGGTAGACTCATTTACTGATGCATTCTGTAGTTACTCTTTCCGGTTCTGCATTTAGAGGCATAGTAGTGGTAGCTTCATTATATCAGCTGTTATACTTTTAGCATACCACCTCTTTTTCCTTTTCACCTCTGGTAGACATAGTGGGCATGTCAGAGTTTAAGGCTTAACCCACTAGGGGAGGCTACTGATTTTATGGTAGTTCTCACCCCCATTGTCCTTCTTCTTTTTGTTCTCCCCTGTTTTGCAGAGTCTTCTGCGGGAGTGGCCGGACCATCTTCGGCGGATCGAGGTAAGAGGATAGCGGACTAGATAGTCGTCTACCCGTCTGCGAGCATAGTAGTGTTTTGGTTGTATCCCTTATACACTCAGACAGTTGTGTTTTCTTTTATTTTTGGTCTGGCTTCGGCCAGCTGGTTGTATTTTATCTGGTGAGTTGGGAGAGACATATGTATTATTTGAGAGTTTTAGTGTACTTTTATTTTTCCAGCTGTGGTCTGAGATGTATTAGTTTTAGTTCAGCTCTATTTTTATGCTCCTTTATTATATCTTTTATATCTGAGCAGGTTACCAGTGCTTCGTGTACACGGAAAATTCCGTGTGCACTGCGGATCTGTGGACGAGCTCGGGTTCTAGTTTACACCCGGGGCGTGACACCTAGTGTCACTTGATAATGAAACTCTTCGGCATGAAAGACTAGGTCACATAAATTTTAAGGAACTATCTAGAATATGTAACAAAGGCGTGGTTAGAGGTGTTCCAAAATTGATTTTTAAAGAAAACATTGTGTGTGGAGGTTGTTGTTACGGCTTTTTGTGTTGGCATATTTCGTGAGTTGAGTCGGAGTCTTAAAGGGATCAAATTGTCAAATCAGCATTCGAAGACTCTTTGAAGATTCAACATGAGCTCAAGATAACTCTCAGGTATGATTAATTAAATCATGGTGATTTAAGTTCATTTATAATCATTGCAATCTGGAAATGATTGAAACTCGGTTTAGACGTAGGAACTTGGTTTTTAACTCACAACTTATTTTAAGTTTGGATTCCGGTACTTGGTCTGTTTTGGATAAAGCTTATCTTGGAAAAATCAGTTTTTACATTGAGTACCGGAACCACACTTTGAGTTCCTCAAATCTGACACAGAATTTTCTATAATTTGCATTGAGTACCGGAACACTTATTGGCGTACCGGAACACAATAGAAAAATCTGTGTTTTGCACCATTGAGTACCGGAACCCAATATTTAGTACCGGTACTCAATGCCATCTCGGGATAAGTTTGCTAAATCGACTCTAATTAGTTTCCAAGGGTTATAAATAGATACTTAGGGTTTCTCGATACTTACCGATCAATTCAGAAACACTCGAGAGCAACCCTAGAGGCTGGTTTTTACCGTTCTTCTCTTTAGCCTCTTTTGAGGTCAATTCGACGGTTCTTCCATGACATACTTTTTGTCGAATTGATCTAGTCTTTGCTTAGAGATTCTATCTATGGTTCTTTAATGTTAATCTAAGCAAAGGATCACCATCGAAGCCTATATTCTGTATCGGCTGAGTTTGCGTCGTGGATTCGACGTAGCATCGTGGATTCGGTGTGTTGAAGGCGTTTCGTGGATTCGAAACGTGTGCTCGTGGATTCGAGTGGCGTTCGGGAATTCGAACGTGTGCAGTGGACGTGCAATCGGTGGAGCGCAAGGTCTGAAGAACTTGAAGGAGGGGTTGAGTCTGTGGAGTCGGTAATCACCTTGTTATTCTTTCTTTTCTTATTGGATTGTTATTGCGCGTTGGTCCCGTGGTTTTTCTCCTGGATTGGAGTTTCCACGTAAATCTCGGTGTGCTGTTTTTATTTTCCGGATTGATTTTTATTCTGCACTGAGATTTGTTTTTAAGTATTACACCTATTCACCCCCCCTCTAGTTGTTTGATTGTACCTATTTAGATCCTTGTGGATTCTTAATATATAGAAACCTACAAGTGGTATCAGAGAGGGTTTTAGGTTTATCTATCATGTTGGGTGAAAGTGGTAATATTTATTGACCTTCTCTTTTTGATGGGACTAATTATGCGTATTGGAAAGTGCGGATGAGAGCTTTTCTCATCGCAATTGATGAGCGGGTATGACAATCCGTGGAATACGGTTGGGTGCATCCTGTTGAGGAAGTAGGAAATTCTACTACCCCAAAACCTTACTCTAGATGGTCCAAAGAGGAAATCGAAAGATCTTCTTACAATTGGAAAGGTATGAACGCTTTATTTAATTCTCTTTCCTCGACTGAGTTCACACGAATTTTCGCGTGTGAAACTGCAAAGGAGATTTGGGATATTCTCAAAATTACACATGAGGGTACTAATCTAGTAAAAATTCAAAAGCTCCAGATGCTTACAAGTCAATTTGACTCTATTCATATGGATGAGCATAAATTATTTACTGATTATTACACAAGACTTCAAGATATAATCAACACTTGTGCTAATTTAGGAGAAAAGATCTCGGAGTCGAAAGTTGTAAGAAAGATACTTCGGACTCTTCCGGAACGGTTTAGGGCAAAGGTTGCCGCCATTGAAACCGTTAGTCATCCGGATGAGATGAGAGTACAGGAATTAGTAGGTGCTTTGCAAACTTATGAGATGACTTTTCCTACTAATCAAGTTTCTTCCAAGTCTTCTTCTAAGCTTATAGGTGTTGCATTCAAATCTACAAAGGAAGAAGATGGCGAATCAAGTTTCGATGATGAAATCTCTTTTGCCGAGTTGAAGAACAATTGGCGCGAATCACAAAGAAATTTCGTCGGAAGTTTTGGAAGAATCGAACCGATGGATCTTCATCCAGGAAACCATCTAAAGGATCATCGGGTTCTAAATCCTCTAATCTCAAAAGCTCTGCAAAACCTTCTAAAGAAAAAGATGAATTCGAAGGGAAAATCCAATGTTATCGATGCAAAAGCTACGACCATATTTCAACGGATTGTCCTTCTAAGAAATCATATAAAAAGAAGGCTTTGCAAGTGAAAACTTGGGACGATTCTACTTCTAATGAATCGACCTCAAGTAAAGAGGAAAAAGTTGTTGCCTTCAATGCCTCTCAAATTCGCTCTTCTAATATTTGCTTATCATCTTTAATCACTGACTCTATTCCTTTGATTTTGCATGAAACATCAACATCCGGCGGAGAGTCATCAAGTGAGGGGGAGTCGGACGAAGAAGAACTCGTTGAGGCATATCAACAACTTCTTACAGAATCTAAGAAGATGGCCAAGCATATTAAGAAGTTGAGGAAGCAACGACTTGAGGTTCAAGACGAGAATCATGCTTTAAAGATAAAACTTCATGATCTCGAGGAGGAACAATGACCTTTATTGGATAACAATAAAATCCTCCAAGAAAAGCTAAACCAATCGGAGACAAACGCTAAATCATATATAGACAAGATTGGTTTTCTAGAAAAACAGTTTGAGGAGATTCATGTCACCAACCAAGCTTTGACCAAGCAAGTTCATCAACTTAAATCCGACATACAAAGGCTTTCAACCGGTTCGAAGAAACTTGATTGTATGTCCGGATTAGGTCAAACAAGCAAGGTTGGTTTGGGATTTAAAAGGAACCAAACTGTGAAGGCTTCAAGTTGCACAACTAAATTGAAAGGAAGAACTTGTCACCAATGTGGACTTGAAGGACACTTGATGAAGACGTGCCCGAAAAAGAGAAAGAGGAATTCTTCGGCAACTTCATCTACGGAGCGAACTCAACGGAATCAAAAGACACATCAAGTCAAAGGAGTTCACTCAATCCACCAAAGGTCCGAGCCACAACATCAATCATACAAGTGGATCATTGCGAGGCAAAGACCTAAGGTGGATCAACAGTCAAAGCTATCATCTCCCAACCACAATGAATCAAGACAACCCAAAATCCGACGATTTTTGATTCGGAAAGGTGATATCTTTCCTTGTCTTAAGTTCTAAATAGCTTATGACTGTATGTAATGCTTTGATTGGTTTTCCTTTCATATTTTTCTTAATCTCTGCATTACATGTTTTCAATGCTCTTCGTTTTTATGTTTTGTTTTTGAACAAAAGGGTTTTAACAAACAAGTGCATTGAATAAAAAGGGTTTCACTTTCATTCACTCCAATTTAATCTTATATGAATTATCAACTTTATTCCATAATCATAATTCTTGAAGATACTTCATTATAGGAGTTTTTGATAGTTATACTCATCAAATTTTAGTAATCATGTGTGACCTTTAGATGCTTAACCTATCTCGGTTGTGTGAATTCATTGTGATAAACATGAGACAACCGATAGACTAAAATTTGGGATTTAATTCTTTCACATAAGAGATTGCATTTTTACAAGGGTAATAAATGAGTTGCAAAAGATGTGGAAAGAGTTACATCCGAAAGGAGTGTGAAAACTATCACCACATGTTGGAAAGAGCTGCCACCCCGGTCGTCCGGTTTGTGTGTGAAGCTACCACATGTTTTGGATGCTAGAAAAATATTTTTTTGAAATTTTTTAGTTGAAGCATTCGGAGATTTATATTCAAAGTTCTTATTTTGAACAATCTCCTGGTTGGTATAAGGTGGGATAGTTTAAAGATGCTCAAAGAGCCACCGTTAGGTATTTTAGTGCATATCTCAATTTAAAAAGGGTAGAATTCAAAATTGATGTCATTTGAAAATCTCTGTAAGTCAACTTTGTAAATCCGTTACATCTTGATAGAGTTTGGATCTCTAGATTATTTTTGATGACTTATGTTTGACGAATATAGCATGAAAAACGGTCTATAATGTTTTATCTTTGTTTTTCATGATTTCGGAGTAAATCTTTTTAATTTTTGTGAAATTAATTGGATTGAATGACATCTATGTGAATTCATTATTTTTCAAAGCACTTAAATGAATTTCTTGATGGTATACAAATCGGTATTTGAAAAGATTTCGAAATTTGGATTTGTTTCAAGAAATTTTTGCTTTTTGGCTCTAGTGTACCGGTACCTGATTTTTAGTACCGGAACCAAGATTCCGGATCAGAAAACCCAATCCGGATCCCGAACAGGAAAATTCTCTGTTTTTCACTTGAGTACCGGTACTCCATGTTTAGTACCGGAACTAAATTGTCGGATCCGGATCAGCTGTGTTTTTTAATTCGGAACCCGAACGTATGACTTTCAGATTTTGTATTACGTACCGGTACTCGACTTTTGGTACCGGTACTCAATCTGGATTTTCTTATATTCCGGAACTCATGAGTTTTATTTCACTTCTCCCTCTTCAAAACACTCCCTCTCTCTCTCTAAAACATCTCTAAGGGGTTTTTCATCAAGATCAAGAGATTTGTTGCATTGATTTGTAAGTTCCTTCATTAATCTTGCTTTCTTTTGCCTCAAAACCGTAGTTTTAGGTTTTGATGTTTTATTTAGGGATTTTTGAGTTGATCCTTTCTCCAAATGAAATCTCTTGCATAAATTACCCCTATTTCATGTTTGGAACATAAATGGTTGCTTTCTATGTAATTAGATTCATGTTTCCATGCTTATATCCTTGAATCTAACATGTACATATGTTCTTGACATTAAAAAATTGAGAATTAGGGCTTTCAATATAAATGGATTTTAAATGTTGAATCATCAAATGTGACATGTTTAGATTGTTTCTTAAATATGTTTAAGCCTTCCTATAAGATCAAATCATAGTGCATTGTGTTCTTTGTAGGAAATGGCATTTTCGTGGCTACTTGCACTTGTGATCTTAATGGCCACTGGAAGTGGACATGGGCGTGGTCATGGAAAGAAAAAGACTACAAAACGATCACGCAATGAAGGTTCGACTAGCTCGGAATCTGAACATTCCTCAGAATATGAAGAAGAATCTGTTCAAGGAAAGGGAAAAGCACCTATGGCTCCTAGGAAAAAGAAGGGTGCGGATTCTCCTCCGCGTAGAAGTACCGGTGGACCGGTAATACGCGAGCGCTCTCAACGGCGATCAAATGTTGATGAAGGTGAACAGCATGTGAGTGCAAAACGCCGTGCTATATTTGCAAACCGTACATGCATTGGAGAGCGACACGTTAATTTTAACGAGCTATGTCGTGAAGTGCCAGACTTTGCAAGGCTATTGGAACGAAGTCATATTCAGCCACTTGGCAGAGTTCAATCTAAAATGGGTTTTTGTGGAGGTCATCAGGAAGTTCTACATGAGAGCAAATATACCTCAAAAAGACCATGACACAGGGGCTTTCGTCATTGAAACAACAGTTAGAGACGTCAAGTTTGACATTACTCCAGCAGTAATTGGTGCAAATCTTGGATTAGCTGTTGACACTTCTGGTCTATATTACATTGATGGTGACTTCCGACATAACACCCATTGGGACATCGTTGTGAACTCTATTTGCAAGTCAGGGACACACACTAATAGGTCGTATGTTGAATCAAAGGACCTAAAACCAGAGTATCATATTTTGTCCTTAATCATATGCTACAACCTATTGCCCACACTAGGGACCAAAAGGATTCGATGGGATCAACTGCTTCTTCTCTTTTTCCTTGGTCACCCAGAGAGTGCAAATGGAATTAATGTCAACATTCCATTTCTTATTTGGCAGCAAATGGTACATGTCATTGAAGGAAAAAGGCAACGTGAGCTTCTTCCGTATCCAATTTTGATAACTCGTATTCTGGAAGATCACGGAGTTGACATTTCCTGTGCCAAATATGATTACGGCTTGGGGTCAATTGATGGAATCACCTTAGCCAAGTCAATCAGCACTTTAAAGACTTTTGGGCATACAAAAGGCTATGCAAGTGAAGCGACACCGAGTGCAACCGCCTCGCCAAGAATCTCCTGAAACAAATGAGGTAGTAACACTTCAAACATTGCATCAGGACGTTCGCTCTTTAAAGAAAAGGATGGAGCAAGGCTTCAAGAAACTTGAGGATGGTTTAAAGAAGATCTTTGATATCCTTGGGTGCAAACATGATGATGTGGTCACTGGAGCAACTGCACCGAGTACATCACATGGACCAACATCACATGATGATGATGATGATGATTCAAATGAGGATGAGTGACTTCTTTTCTTTCTTGTTTTTGGTCTTTCAGTTTCTTTTCACTTTGTGATGAACAAGAACTCTAATTGTCTTGTAACTAAGAACTTATCCTCCTAGTATTTTTCTTTTTGTCTGTATTCACTGTTTGACAATTTGTGACAAAAAGGGGGAGAACAGAAATGATGGTCGAATCAAAACAAAAAGGGGGAGAATGCTTAAGAGAGGGGGAGATGAATAAAGAAAAAATTGAGGACAAGAGCCACAAAACAAAAAGAGCCGGAAAAACAAAAGAACCAACTGGACGGATCAAATGTGGGATTTACATTTAATTCTAACGACTAACGTTTGATTTTGTTTGGAGTTTTTGTTTTGCAGGAATTACATCACTTTAAGACTCCAAGTCCTAAGTCATAGAGTATGTTCTAGGACTGTTTGGTTTAATTGTATTTTTATTTATTGGATCTTTCACGCAAAGAAAATCAATGTTTGGTAATAACATTGAGTTCGATTTTTTGGTTTAAGATCAGTGACTTGAGCGGTTTTATTGTATTTTTGGGTTTTGTCACGAAATTACCAAAGGGGGAGATTGTTACGGCCTTTTGTGTGGCATATTTCGTGAGTTGAGGTCGGAGTCTTAAAGGGATCAAATTGTCCAAATCAGTTTTCGAGACTATTTGAAGATTCAACATGAGCTCAAGATAACTACTCAGGTATGATTAATTAAATCATGGTGATTTAAGTTCATTTATAATCATTGGAATCTGGAAATGATTGAAACTCGGTTTAGACGTAGGAACTTGGTTTTTTAACTCACAACTTATTTAAGTTTGGATTCCGGTACTTGGTCTGTTTTGGATAAAGCTTATCTTGGAAAAATCAGGTTTTTACATTGAGTATCGGAACCACACTTTGAGTTCCTCAAACCCGACACAGATTTTCTGTAATTTGCATTGAGTACCGGAACACTTAGTGGCGTACCGGAACACAATAGAAAAATCTGTGTTTTGCACATTGAGTACCGGAACCCAATATTTAGTACCGGTACGCAATGCCATCTCGGGATAAGTTTGCTAAACCGACTCTAATTAGTTTCAAGGGTTATAAATAGATACTTAGGGTTTTCTCGATACTTACCGATCCAATTCAGAAAGACTCGAGAGCAACCCTAGAGGCTGGTTTTTACCGTTCTTCTTTTTAGCCTCTTTTGAGGTTAATTCGACGGTTCTTCCATGACATACTTTTTGTCGAATTGATCTAGTCTTTGCTTAGAGATTCCATCTATGGTTCTTTAATGTTAATCTAAGCAAAGGATCACCATCGAAGCCTATATTCTGTATCGGCTGAGTTTTCGTCGTAGATTCGACGTAGCATCGAGGATTCGGTGTGTTGAAAGACGTTTCGTGGATTCGAAACGTGTGCTCGTGGATTCGAGTGGCGTTCGTGGATTCGAACGTGTGCAAGTGGACGTGCAATCAGTGGAGCGCAAGGTCCGAAGAACTTGAAGGAGGGGTTGAGTCCGTGGAGTCGGTAATCACCTTGTTATTCTTCCTTTTCTTATTGGATTGTTATTGCGTGTTGGTCCCGTGGTTTTTCTCCTGGATTGGAGTTTCCACGTAAATCTCGGTGTGCTGTTTTTATTTTCCGCATTGGTTTTTATTTTGCATTGAGATTTATTTTTAAGTATTACACCTATTCACCTCCCCCCCCCCTTTAGTTGTTTGATAGTACCTATTTAGATCCTTATGGATCCTTAATATATAAAAACCTACAGTTGTCAAAAGGGAAAACAATATAGATCCACACATAGGAATTTGAACCACGTGGGAAACAAACGGCCGCTAGAATTATGGCGTATGGATTTAATGGGGCCAACCTCTTGTGATAACCGCGGATTTATTTTACCTTTCGGGGCTTTCCGCCGATTTTTATTGAACCGTCTGGTTGACAATAGGGGTTCGAGGGTAATTTTTCCTTGTTTTTCTGGGCAGACGGTCGGGGCTCGCGGGTATTTTTGGTTAATAAAGCTCGCGAAACGGAGACCGGCGTCGCGATCGGTTTTGGATTCCGACCCCCGGATCTCCCAGAATAAATTCCCGGAAGCTGGTACCGTAGCCCAGGTGACTTACCATTACCGGGGGCCGGACCGAACTCGGGTCCGCAACCAGATCGATTTTAGGTCAATCAATTTGAGGTATGGGGGTTAAACCACCCCTTTTTTGTTTTCCTTTCACTACTCGAGGGTTAAAATTAATTTTGGGTCCAAAATCCACTACGCCCAAAACGTCTAGTATTTCCGGCCTGGGGAAATTAGGTTATCTAAACCTCGCCTCCCCCCCCCCATCCTGGGCGTACAATATCCGTCGTGGACGAGGAACGGTCTCCCCCAAAAACCCTCGTCCTTTCCTTCGGCCGGCTGGGAAGAGAAGAGAGCGATCGCCTCCCCGCCAAAGATCCGACGAACGCGAAGAGGACGATCCCTATCCTTCGCCCTGTACCGACCAAAACAAGGTGAGCCGCGCTTCGTTTTCCTTTCTTGTCTGTTTCTCGTCACGAGCGAGACGGGGGAGGGGGTTCTTGATGCGTCGGAGATGGAAGAAGAGGGGCGTCGCCATCGCACGCGGAGCGCCGCGCGGAGCAACCCGCGCATGCGGGGGGAGCCGGCGCGGGCGCCCGCCCGCGGGGCGCCGTGCGGGGCCGCCCGCGCATGCGGGGCACCGCGCGGTGCGACCCGCGCATGCGGGGGCGCCGCGCGGGCGCCCGCATGCGGGGCGCCGTGCGGGGCCGCCCGCGCATGCGGGGGACCGCGCGGTGCGACCCGCGCATGCGGGGCGCCGCGCGGCCGGCCCGCGCATGCGGGTGCCTAGCGGGGCACCCGCATGCGGGGGCGCCGCGCGGGGCAGCCGCGCATGCGGCGGGCGCCGCGCGGTGCAACCCGCGCATGCGGGGGCGCCGCGCGGGCACCGCGCATGCGGGGGGGGCGGGGTGCGTGGGGGCCGCGCGGTGCAACCGCGCGGGGGGGGTGCGGCTCGCGGGGCGCCGCGCGGGGCACCCGCATGCGGGGCGACCGCGCGTGGGCAGCCGCGCATGCGGGCGCCGAGCGGTGCAACCCGCGCATGCGGGCGCCGCGCGGGGCAGCCCGCGCATGCCGGCGGCACACGGCGCTGTGCAGCCCACGCATGCGGGGTGCCGTGCTGGGCACCCTCATGCGGTGCGCCGCGCGGGGCAGCCGCGCATGCGGGGGCGCCGCGCGGACAGGACGGCGGCGCGTGGGGTGGGAATTCGGTTGCTGCCGTCGGGGGGTCCGCCAGTATTGGGGCTTTTCCTTACTGCGCGTTTAAAGGGTCTTGACCATCCCCGCCCGGGGACTTCCGTTTTGCAGCTTAGGGGAGCGCGCCGGGACGCGGGGAGCCGAGCGTGGTTTTGCTACTAGCGACAGGTGGGTTGTTTTACTTATTCCTAGCCTCTAAATTCTATCAAATTGGTCGGGGTCTATTCTAAGTGTACTGGGGTTACATAATGACGGGCGACAGCTTATGCATGTTAGTGGGTTCGCAATAATGGTTAGCGTCGATTGCCGACGGTGTTCTTCTTTTAACCCTTATATGTCAGCGGGCCACCTTCGAGTGCGCGCAATATTACCTTGTTTTCGATTATGCACTTTACCTCATTTACCTCATTACTCTGTTATTCATATTATGATACTGACATGATGGTGGTTACGGTTACTTGGCTCGAGGTTGCCACACGCGCACCCCGCGGTTTGGCCACCGCAAAGGGTGCGCTTTTCCGGAAAAGTGGTCTATGACCCGTGTATACCCACGAGGTGACGTAGTGGGGCCCCTTATTAGTGGTGGGGTTGAGGCGCCGAGGTGCGAGCGGTGCGACCCGTCGGTTTAGTTGTCCGGCGTGGTCGGGTTTCTGCAGGTACGGTACGGCCGTCGGTTTAGTTGTCCGACGTGTCCGGGTATTTCTGGAGGCAGGTGTACAGGTTGCCTTCCTCTTTGGGAGGGTGGTTGCTCCGGTTATCTTCACGGTTTGTTTCATTATATTCTCCTGCTCTACTATTTTTCTTGCGTCACTGACATCCCACTTCGTGACAGGGTCCAGACGGGGGGAGAGGTAGGCGGTCGTGAGGACGGGGCAGGAGCAGCTGGGTCGCTGGGGACCCTGGACTGTATTTATTCTTTTATTTCTCGCTTTTCATTGCATTGTAGTTAGTGAGAGGTTCGCGATACCCTCGTGGGGTCGACGTGGATGTCGGTGCGGGTTGCATATAGCGCCCTTGTACGTTACTTTTCCTTCTATGTCTATTGCCATTTGACAATAAAAAAAAAACAGAAGCCAAAGAAAATATTGCGAAAACCGTTTTAAAAACCTAAGTGTCGTGTGGGCACTGGTTTCAAAACCTGTGGATTTATGGATTGCGAAAGGGATTTCAAAACTTGGTGTCGGGTGGGCGCCGCTTTTCAAACCTTGTGGATTTATGCTATTTTGAAACTAGCTTTCAAAACGTAAGCGCCGGGTAGACGCTCTTTCAAAACTGTGGATTTATCCTTTCCAAATGATCGGCCATACGTTCTTACTGTTATTAAGTTTAGAATGCTGGTTATTGCTGTGATTGATGGGCTGTGGTTGTTGGAACATGTTCTGAACGCATCTACGCCGTGCACGTACAGGGGAGACCTTGTCCGTTTGCAGAGTGGAACCCTGTATGTGTGGCGGGTCTGGGCACGTGCCCGGAAGAGGGGTTCTCTTTTAAACACAAAAAATTTACACGCCAACTATTCGACTTCATGAATCGTTTCCGCTAAAACAAACCCACCGGGGCGTGACAGATTAAATGGTATCAGAGCGTTCTTCCATCACAACAATAGTGCCGACATCCGTAGCAACCCTCACATGCCTACATATGAATAAAATGGGTAGGGCTTAGGACTGTAGAACGTGAGTGGCCGAAGGGGGGGGAAAATGTTGAGTCCTCGCTTTCCCTTTATGGTTGTTGTTTAGCAGGGTAGTCTAAAGCTGACTCTTGTGATGTTTGACAAATGGCCCGTACTAGATCATCGGCCGGGGACGCGGGAAACAGACGCGACGGCGTCGACGGCCGCGGAGAACCAGCTCCTGCGGCAACAACTGCAGGAGATGGCGGGGAATCTGGCCAATCTTACTGAGCACGTGCGTCAGTTGACGCAACGGCAACAGCCGCGACGGTGACGGTCGCCCGGGTCCCCCACAGGGTCGACAGCGCCGGCCGCGGCACCACCGCAGCGCCACCACCCCGGCGACGACTACGGACCGGCGCCGGGGACGCCGCAGGGTTACTCTGGAGGAGACTGTAGTCACACCTGCCCCGACCGTGGCTGCCACCGCCGCCGCAGGGAGGGGACGGGTGCGACGACCGAGCGAGATCGGGTGCGGGCCAACCTGAAAGCTTCAAGAAATACGACCCACCCACGTTTCAATGGGACACGACCGATCCGTGGGTCGTCGAGAAATGGGTGGGGTCCGATGAGAAACTTTTTGAAGACCTGCCCATGGAGACGACAGCGGGTTCCC